>JAJTUV010002282.1:0-167635 GCA_021653895.1 Mastomys natalensis | reverse complement strand
GGGTTGACAGAAGTATTAGAACCAGGATACATTCCAAAAACCCGCCAAGACAGCTGAACATGGCGGACTCACACATACTTGCCGCTTAGGCCTGCCAGACCAATTTCCAGACCCCACCCACTGGCAGGCACGGAGCACTGGATGTACTGCCAGTGCTAGGCAGACTGACTCCAGAAGTAGGCATGACTGAGGCTGCTCAGGAAGGTTTCCATCCCTGAGCCCGCAAAGGAGGAGGTGACAGACCAGGTCACTGAAGTGTCCTTCACCCTTGGGGGAACCGGACTGAGACAATATGAGAACTGAAGGAAGAGCATCTAGGAAAAGTTTATGGTTGGTGTTACTGTTCTATTGACGTGATGAGACACCAGAACCAAGGCAGCTTACAAAAGAGTTTGTTTGGGGCTTATCGTTTCAGAGGGTTAGAATCCATGACCATTGTGATGGGGAGCACGGCAGCAGGCAGGCTGGCATGACCCTGGAGCAGTAGCTGAGAGCTTAGATCTTGATCCTGGGTATAAGGGGGAGGGGGTGACAAGCAGCTAGACACTGGGCCTGCCTGGAATTTTGAAACACCAACCACCTCCCACCCCCAGTGACAAACCTTCTCCAACAAAGCCACTCCTTCTAATGCTTCCCAAACAGTTCCACCAACTGGGGACCAAGCATCTTAATCTATGAGCTATGGGGCCCATTCATACTCAAACCTCCACAATTGTCCAACTCCAGTTTCTAAGCAGAGTTCTCCAGCTTTGCATGGTTGAGAAACCAGACTGGAGTCACTTGGACCCACCACTCTGGCCACAGTGACTGAACTGAGGCTCTCATCTAACCCAAAAAGAGAAATGTCTAAGCCCTGAACTCAGTCTATTGCACCCCTCTCTAGTACGAGACCTAAGAAGCCAAGACTGAGAGCTGTGAACAGACCATGGTTAGTGTGATGGTTTGTATATACTTGGCTCAGGGAATGGCACATAGGAGGTGTGGCCCTGTTGGAGTAGGTGTGTCACTGTGGGTGTGGACTATAAGACCCTCATCCTAGCTGCCTGGAAGCCAGAATTTCACTAGCAGCCTTCAGATGAAGATATAGAACTCTCAGCTCCTGCAATGCTGCCTGGATGCTGCCATGCTCCCACCTTGATGATAATGGACTGAACCTGTGAACCTGTAAGCCAGCCCCAATTAAATGCTGTCCTTTATAAGACTTGCCTTGTCAAGTATCTGTTCACAGCAGTAAAACCCTAACTAAGTCAGAAGTTGGTACTAGGGACTGGGG
Organism: Mastomys natalensis; assembly: GCA_021653895.1. NCBI lineage: Eukaryota > Metazoa > Chordata > Mammalia > Rodentia > Muridae > Mastomys > Mastomys natalensis. The sequence goes on along the minus strand of JAJTUV010002282.1, from coordinate 166,362 downwards.
TATTACTGTGATAGGCCTGACCTTGCTTTTGTTTAGAAGAATGTGGATTTGGGGACTTTGGAAAGCAGTGGAATGCTTTAAACAGGGCTTAATGGCCATCCTAGTAGGAATATAGAAGACTTTGTTGCAGAGTATGTTTTGAACTGTTCAGACCTGGCCCAAGAGGTTTCATGGGAAAAGAATTTCAGTATGTGGCCTAGAGACTGTTTTTGTGATATTTTGGTGAAGAATGTAGCTGCTTTTTGCCCTCATCTGAAGAGTCTACCTGAGGCTAAGGTAAAAAAAAAAAGATTTATATTAATTGCATTGACAAAGGAAGTCCACAAAAGCCAAAGCAGAGACTTTGTTCTGGTTAAGTCTCATGAAGAGTAAACACTCTTCATGAAGTAACGTAGCAAACTTAGAAAGGAAAAATATAAAATATATGGTTTGAGTATTAAAGGGGCAACAGGAAGTGAAACGGAACTGAAGCCTACGTTCTAGGAGATAACAGATTAAGGGATTTGGGGGCAAGATCCCACCCAGCTAAATTTAGACCCAGGCATGGTGGTAACACCTTTAATCCCAGCATTACAGGAGACAGAGACATGCAGATCTCTGAGTTCAAGGTGAATCTGCAAAGCAAGTTCCAGGACAGCCAAGCTTAGGCAGAGATGGGAAAACAGAAAGCTGGTAATAGAATAAGGGGGTGGGGGAAGGCATGTTCCAGCCACAGGAAGCAGCAGAACACGACAACTTTGGCCATGTGGTTCTGACCTGATAGTCAAGAGGAGGAGGAGACTACTGGGACAATTGATGCTGGTTAGCTGGAGCCGAGAAATTAGCACAAAGAAGCTGTGTTCTAGAGACAAAGTTCTACTTTGTGCTGCAGCTGTACTTGGTAATGTGTAAGAGTCACCCAGGTGTACTGGTTTTGAAGACATGAAGGGGGTCATGAAGAACAGCTGAGGCTTGGCACTGTGAGGGGCCATGGAAGGCCATTGGTGAAGGTGCAGTCTCAGTTGCAGTTGATGGCCCAGGACTGAAGGGGTCACTCAAAAGAAGTTGAGACTTGGCCCATGAAGAGAGCCTATGAGAGGCTATTGGTGAAGCCTAGTTGCAGCAGAAGACCCCAGTGTGTTAGAATGCCAGTACCATGGGATGATCACCAAGAACAGCAGCAGCATTGGAGTGGATCAACCTGAGCTTAGAGTGCTACAGAGGGCAGAGCTGCAGAAGTGAGCCAGCCCTTTAAGGAGCCCAGATCATGTGTGGATCCCAGACATTGAAACAAGGTAATATTGAAGTTGCCTTGGAGACCCCAAGATGTTCCAGATGCCAGAGCTATGGGCTATCTGCTTGAGGAAAGCTGCTCACATAGTGGAACCAGCCCAGGAGAAAGAAGTTTTTGTAGCCAACAAAGATGAAAAAGGAGTTGGAGATCTGAAGATCGCCTTGAAATCAGACATGGAGATGCAGAGTTTGGAGTTTGCCCAGCTGGTTTCCTGTCTTGCTTTAAGGATTACAGTTAAGTGATTGGATGAATCTAGAAGAGACTGAACTTTAGCTTTTTAACATTGTTGAGACTGCTACAGACTATGTGGACTCTGGAAGTTGAACTAAATTTATTTTTTATTATGGTATGGGTAGGTATGGCCCCCATAGACTCATGTATTTGAACAAGTCTATGGGGCCCAAGGAGTGTAATGTGATGGTTTATATATGCTTGGCTCAGGAAGTGCACTATTAGGAGGTGTGGCTCTATTGGAGTAGGTGTATCACTGTGGATGTGGGCTCTAAGTCCCTCATCCTAGCTGCCTGGAAGTCAGTTTCACTAGCAGCCTTCAGATGAAGATGTAGAACTCTCAGCTCCTCCTGCACCATGCCTGCCGGGATGCTGCCATAATCCTACCTTGATGATAATGAACTGAACCTCTGAACTTGTAAGCCAGCCCCAATTAAATGTTGTTCTTTATAAGAGTTGCCTTGATCATATGTCTTTTCAGTTTCAGCAGTAAAACCCTAACTAAAACAAAGTTGGGGAACTGGTGACCCAGATAGGCAATGGGGTCCAACAGAGGCAAGGTTGACTCCAGGTGACTTAGACAAGTTACTGTACTTCCAGCTATATCAATTCTGGGCAGTACTCAGATGACTGTACACTTACCACAGAGGTACTAGCATGTCCACAGTCATTGTCATCCACGATAGCCAAAAAAAGGAACTAGCCAACAGATGACATCAACAGATGATGGTATAAAGAAAATGTGATCCAACTACACAGTGGAATTTTATCCTGCCGGAAAGAAAAATGAAATAACATTCATTAAAAAATGGATAGAGCTGAAAATCACAGTGTTAAATGAAATAAGCCAGGCTCTGAAAGACAGATGGTTCAAGTTTTCCTTCATCTGTGAATTCTAGAACTTAATTTATACATATGAACATCTATGTGAAGATGTGCCTTTGTATTGTCATTTATTGATTACTATACCAACAGAGAGCTAAGAATGAGTCACACCTGGGCACTACTACTATGGTGGTCACTGTTTATAAATAGTCACCTTCCTTATTTGCTTATTGGCTTTAATAAAGAGCTGATGGCCAAAAGCTAGGCAAGAAGTGGAGGACAGAACTTCTGAGCAGAAAAAAGGTCTCTGAGGTAAGAAATCAGAAGCTGGAACCCACCAGCAGCACATGGAGATGGTTGGATTTTCTGGACTGAGAGAGCGGTAAAGACATAGTTGCATGGCAAGTTATAGGCTAGAATAATAAGATTAAATTAGATGAGTTACCTGGGAGGTAGCCCAGGCTAAAGGCCTAAGCTTTTATAAATATTAATAAGTCCCTATGTTGTTATTTAACCACTGACAGTTCCAGAAAGTCCCGTTATAGCAGAGTGTATGTTGGTGTGTGTGAGTTCTGTGTGTTTGTGTGTATGTGTGTGTGCATGCATATACATGTTCAACAGCACATGTATGTATATTTAGGTAGACCTGGTAACCAGCAATCCCCAGGGATCCCTGTCCCTGCTCCCCACACTGCTGGCTTTACAGGCCTGTACAGCCACAGCCATATTTTTACATAGGCAGAGAGACTTCAAACACAGGTCCTCAGACTTACACAGCAACACTTAACCAACTAAGCCACTGTCTCAGGACCCTGAAAGTGGTTTTTGTGAATATAAAAAAAATGTATTAGGGTCAGAGCAATGGCTCCATTAGCAAAGGGCTTGCTGGTAAGCGCGAGGCCCTGAGTTTGGTGGAGTATGCATACCTATGAAGGACACAGGAGGTTGACCACTGGCCTGCATGCATGTGCACGCACGTGCGTGAACACACACGCACACACTTGTGCACCTACACACCCATGAACATAAGCCCGAAGAGCATGTAACAAAATGTCATTGCCACTGAGCTGTCATCACTGGCTATGTTAAAGGTCCTGTGGCTACAGCCATGTTGAGACATCTGAGGGCAAAGAGAACCAGTAACAGGACACAAATATCAGCACCAGGCCTGAAGCCTGCTGAGCCACGGAGGGCCACTAACCCACATAATCACATTCACAGCCCCTGGGAATGGGTGACCTGTGCTTCACCAATGGAAATGGAGGGACAAACTGTGTCACTCACTAAAGCTTCAGGAAAGGACAGTAAGAACAACCATAGGTGTCTGCCCCTTTGCTTCCCATGATGCTTCTTTATGCAGATGATACTCAAGAAGGCCACACCATCCCAGAGAGATGGAGATGAGAGGATGGGAGATCCTTATGAGCTGAGAGATGAGAGGGTGATCTGTGTCCCCCAAATTCTCAGAGCTGAGGGGGTACCTGTGCCCCACAAAACGCACCCCATTCCTGAGAGCCCAAACACCATCATTTTCCACTGAGACAGCTTGAAATAAGCCTGTCACTGGATCTGGTTCCAAGTGGTTTCTGCCCCTGCTTCTGGGGAAAACAACAGCAATCTGATTGTGTTTCCATCACCTCCGCGGAAACCCTGTGTGTTAAACCTCTGCCTGGGTGGCCCCGCGCCAGGGAAAATATCCTGAGCTGGGTTTATGTCTCAAATGTCAGGTTGTTCGAATGGGACCCCATCCCATTCCTGCCCCGTGGACGGACTCCCTTGATGGCATCCCTGTTAAACAGAAGAAGCAGATCCTACACAAAGACGGCCTTGACAGCGTGTGGTCAGCACACGGCCAGAATGAGAGGCAGTGCAGATCATCCACTCTGAGAAAGGATTCCTTCAGCCACAAATTGCAGAACAAACAGAGACTGGCCCAAACCACTAACAAGTGAAAGCCAAGATGTTACAGACAAAGCAAAGAGAGCCGTTTTAATGAGACCAGACCAGAAAATAAAGCTTTCCCTCTGCTCGGCCTGATTTTCCACTCACCACCCCCACCCTGAAGGATTTTTAAAAAAAACATTTGAAGGAAAAAAAAAAAAACAGCACTATAAGCCCTTCCATCTGAGGGAGCTGTTAAGTGGAAGCAAAGCTTGTAACAAAGGCAACACGGTGCCAAGTATCTGGCTAGGTGGTAGACCTGGCATCTTCAGATTCACTAAAGCGAAGCCACCAGGCCTCCACAAACCCTCCAGACCTACATCGCAGAAAGGACAGCAGCTCATACACCAACAGGGACTTAAAAAGTGAGAGAAGAGAGGACTGAGGTTTTGTTTCTGATTGTTTTAATCAGCTAAGGGATGGATTAAGCTGCTGAGAGTGCTTGCTCTACCACAAGACTCAGGGTTCCATCAAAGGACCCAGGATCTCACACCCAGTACCCACTACTCAGGCCCAATGGACACAGCGCCCTCTTCTGGGCTCCAAGGTCATTGCATGCACCTTCCAAATAGTGCACAGAAATGCATGCAGTCAAAACAACTACATGCAAAATAACAAAATACTGTTTTAATGGGGCAAGAGGTGAGTGCCACGAAGCCATGCTGATGGAGCTTTTAGAGGGAAGTTGTCCTCCAACATCAGATGGTTCTAGGCCGTCTCTGGACACTGGAACTCAGCAGCTACTGACTCCTAGGGAGCTCCTCTGCTTCTCTGCGTCCCAGCTCCTTCTTCTGTGCAATAAAAGTGCTAAAAACACAGTCTGCATCAGTGTTGCTGTAATGATCCTCGCAGGGTGCATCAGACCCTCACAGGGCCCATTTGTCTCCCTTTAGCAAGCATCAGACTGTGATGGTTTTGTGATGGGAAAGTTCATCTAGGAAAGTAGGAGAATCAAAGCTATCCCAAGGTTTTAGCAGCCCTGTGACTCTGGAATCCAGGAAAGCCTAAAACTATGCTGGCATCCTCCAGTTCCCCAGATCTAGACTGTGCACATGGAGGTGGGGAAGGTGTGAGCTCCTGCTGCAGCTCCTAGAGGCCCAAGTAGAGCAGATGCCAAAAGCAAGATCAGGAATCGCAAGGAGAGAGGAAGTGGAATTAGGGGGAAGGGCAGGAGTTGAGGACTTCCTTCCTCAGTGCCAGAGACAGGGCTGACGTGATGCATACACACATGCATACACTTATACACATGCATACACACACATATACTTACATATATGCTCACACACATTTACACATACAACATGCATATACACATGCACATATACACATATACACACGCACACATATATACATATACTTACACACATGCTTACACACATATGCACATATACATGCACACACACATGCATATACACATACACACATGCATTCATACACATATGCACATACACATATTCATACACATGCACACACATGCATATACACATACACACATGCATGCACACACATATGCACATATACTCACTCATGCACACATACATATACTTACACACATGCTCACACACATATACACATATACATGCATACACTCACACACATCCACACATATGCATATACACATACAAACATACATACACACACACATGCATGCACACAAATATGCACATATACATATACTCACACACATGCATACAGGTACATACACTTGAACACACATCTGCATATGTACATGCACAAACACATATACACAGGAATGTGCTTACATGTGTGCAAACACATATAGATACCCTCACACACACACAATATCCATCCTCTCCATGACTACACAATAGACAGGTACTGCTCACATTCTTACAGACAAAGAGCCTGAGATTTCCAGGCATCCTGTGACACACTCCAGATCTCACAGCAAGAAGGTGAAGGAACTGGGTTGCCAACCGAAGGGACATCCACGACCACATAACACCATCATGTGACAACACACAGCCATGTCCCTCTCTAGAAGCCCTAGAGTAATGGTTCATCTTCATTGTCAAGATGACTGGATTTGGAATTACTTGGAAGACTAACTGCTGGGTAAGGGTTTCCAGAAAGGTTTACCTGAGAAGAAAGCACCCACTCTGAGTGTGGGCTGCACCATGCCATAGGCTGGGGTCCCAGAATGAATAAAAGAAATAGAAGAAAGAAAGCCAAACCTTAACATCCATCACCCTCTGCTTCCTGATTGCAGACAAGATGCAATGGGGCACCTCATCTTCCCACCACATGCCTTTAACACAACAACAGGCTGCATTCCCTAAAACATGAGCCAAAGTAAACCCTTGTTTCCTATGTTGCTTTAGTTGAATATTTAGTCACAGCAACCAGAAATACAATTAATAGGCTCAGTTGATTTATCTGCAGAATGGGCTTTTACAGAAGCCCTTTGTTAGCACACATGCAATAGTATTATTTTAAAATGTCTCTCAGATGCCCAGTTTGTGTATCCCAGGCCATATAAGTTTGTTTCGTAGCCTGATTACAAGTAAGGATGACTAAAAGATACTACAGCCAGCACTACACAGACATGCCGCTATGGGTCACACCACTGTCAGACAGGTGTGGGAGACAGAGTCCCACTGGAAGGTCAAGGCTGATGCTGGCTCACTGTGTCCTGTCCCGTGACACTGAGCTAATCCTTCAAAGCTGTGGAAGTCCCGCAGACACCCTGATAAAGACGTGAGTTTCACAAGTGTGTGCCAGCTGGCCTGCAGTCCTGAGAGCCTGGGCTTCCAGCTTAGAACCAAAGAGAGACTCAGGAAACAAGATGCTTTGGTTGACAAAGGAATAAAAGGCCTCAGGTCCCTGGGGATGCCATCTGTTCCTGTTTACATGAATCTTTTCAGTAATTCTCCACCTCCAGCAATGGCTCAGTACCTTGGATTTCATTTACACTGGGAGGGGGAAGTCCAGAGAGGTCAGCAACATTCCCAAGGACACACAGAGCAGGGAGGAAATCTGGAAGAGCAGCACAGTAGCCAGTAGGCAGCCCCTTTCTGAAGGACCACATTCCCCTGCCTCTAAAAAATTTGGGAAAGCTGGGCAGTGGTGGCGCAGGCCTTTAATCCCAGCACTTGGGAGGCAGAGGCAGGCGGATTTCTGAGTTCGAGGTTAGCTTGGTCTACAGAGTGAGTGCCAGGACAGCCAGGGCTACACAGAGAAACCCTGTCTCAGGAAAAAAAAAAAATTAAAAAAAGTTTGGGAAAACTTCTAGAAGAGACTCAGCAGGGAGTCCCCAAAGCATGGGTCATGAAATAATGCATATCAACATGCAGGCAGCACTCATAGGGGTGGGGGGTGGACACATCCAGCATGCAGGGTGCCCTCACAGATGGAAACAGTACCAGGCTATTATGACCAGTATGCTGGGGCAGGGCAGTCGTGCTATGGACCTTCAGCCCTTCCATAGGTAGCATAATAGATGCAATTTAAGGCCTGTGAACTTGGACCAAAATGGAGACACGATCGAGACATGCAATACAGGGAGTAAAATTAGCTCAAAAGAATAGAAAAATAAATAAATAAATAAAAACAACAAATCATACTATTCAGAGCCAACCTGTGAGACTAAAGAATATTCAAGGAGGCACAAGGAAGACCTTGATCAAGACAAGAGTATCAGGAGAGAGGGAAGCAGACAGAAGGCAGACCCACGTGGGAGAGTTGGCTTAAATGTATATAAGCTGATATTATTTGGTTAAACAGACAAAATGTAGTGGAGCCGACACAACTTAATGAAGTCACAGATGTGATCTGAGTGCATAAGGTTCTGGGAATTGAACCTTGGTCCTATAGGAGAGGATCTTTTGCTCTTAGTCACTGAGTTACCTCTCCAGCCCCAAATACATTTCTAAAAGGTGTAAATGTTGACAGTTTGCATCTGTTAAGCCCCAACCGGCTTGTGTGTTTGAACAACTGGTCCCCAGCTGCCAACAGTGTTTTGGGAGTTTGTTGACCTAGCTGTTACAGGTCACTGGGAACAAGATTTCAAGGACTTTAGAGTGGTCTCATCTCTGTCCTGCACTCTTTGTCTTGATCCATTCTTATAAGCCACCAACACAGACTGAAGGGCTGTAACCTCCTGAAAGTCTGGCTTGGAGCTGTCCAGCTATGATGCTCTGAGGTCTTGACCGTGGATACCCCATAGAGCAGAGACAGCGGTCACTGGGATCAGTCTGTTACCCTAAAACATAAGAAATCAGCACCCTGTTTCCTTATTTGATCATGAGTTCTGTTCTTGATCCCCCTTTTCTTTCATCTCTAAGGTGTGTGTCAGTATAATTGAGGGCTCTCTCTCTCTCTCTCTTCCCTTTGCTTTTTCTCAACAAGGGCTCATGTAGCTTAGGCTAGCTCTGAACTTGCTATGTAGCCAGGATAGAAGGAGAGTAGGCCAGGCAGATGGAACTCATAACCACCACACCCTATAAGTTGTCTAGGTAGTTGCATCTACCTAGGTAGTTGGAAGCTTGTTTGTTTGCTCGGTTGGTTGGTTGTCTGACTGTCTGGCTGATTGGTTTGTTTTGTTTTTTTGCGATGGTGGTATTGGTTTTTGTTTTGTTGGGTTTGTTTCTTGTTTGTCTTATTGATTTGTTTAATCCCAAACAGGTTCAAGCTGGCCTGAAACTCTTGGCAATCCTCCTGCCTCAGCTTTCTAAGCTGCTGATAGTTTTCTTCATTTGTTATTAAATCTATTTATCTGTGTCTGCATCAGTGGTGGAGGTGTGAGTGTGTCACGGTGCACCTGTGTGGAGTCAGAAACAGCGTGCGATGTGTTAGCACTCTCGGTCAACCATGGAGGACCAAGGATAGAACTCAGGTTGTCAAGCTTGCCAGCAAGCGACTTTACTGTGAACCATCTGTCTGGCTGCAGCAGCTATTCTAATGACCCTCTTTTCAATCACAGCATAGTGGAATCCATGCCGGGGGAGGGGGGAGAGAAGAGAGAGAGAGAGAGAGAGAGAGAGAGAGAGAGAGAGAGAGAGAGAGAGAGAGAGAGAGAGAGAAGCTTCAGTCCATAACAACCACAACCACTAACGATACTCACATTCTTTAGTGGTAAACTGTTGGCTCAGGGGGATTTACTGAAGAAGATCTGTGGCCAGCTGTTAAATCAAACATGAATGCATGGCTCCCAAATGCACATCTCCCAAGCCCCTACACAACAGTCCCCTGAGCTCTGAGAATCCAGCAGCTTTTCAGCCTAAGTCTAAATGTCACCACAATCCTCCCCAAAACATGATATGGTCTGTGACAGCAATTCCCCTTTCCTGGTACTTACTTAGAGCTTCTGTTACTGTGATAAAACACCATGAGCAAAAGCAACTGGAAAGGAGAGGTCTTTTCATCTTATACTTGTTGGTAACGCCCATCACCAAGGGAAATCAGCAGGAACCCAAGCAGAGAAGGAACTGAGAGGCAGAAGCTGAGGCAGAGACCCTGGAGGGATGTTCCGTGACGACTTCCTTCCGGTGCTCTTCAGCCTGCTCTCTTATTGTACCCAGGACCACCTGCCCAGGTGCTCCCCAACCCTCTTTTTTAGAAAATGCACCACAGGCTTGCCTACAGAATATCTGTAGGAACATTTTCTCACTTGAGTTTCTCTTGGTAGTTTGTGCCAAGTTAGAATAAAATTAATCAGCACAGGCAGGAACTCTTATTTCCCACTCCTCTTGTTTCCTGTGGGAAGATCTTAAGAAGGACTCCCATTGGGCATGCTTAACTTGACTCACAGGCACCCTTGCCGACAGGAAGCAGAGTCTCTGCTTCTCTGGGTGGGAGAGTCATGTGGAGAGCAGGCATACACAGAAAGCCTCCAGACTGCTTGGTTTGATCTATTTGCTTCCACCAGGGGCCAATCTTAAGGTCAAGTTAAAGTATTCTAGTTATAAGACTTTGGGGTGGCAATGTGTCTCAGCTGGTAAAGGCACTTGACGCCAAGTCTGATGACCTGAGCTTGATTCCCCCAGAACCCACATATGGCGAAAGGAGCGAGCAAATTCCTAAAAGTTGTCCTCTGACCTTCACAGATGTGTGTTGTATGTGTAAATCTCCACAAATGTATGTGACCTACACAAATCTGTATGTGCATGCACACACAATACATAAATAAGGTTTTTAAAATAGATATTGAATAAAAATAAGAATGATCATCCCAAGGAGTGATTGCAGATCTGTTGCCTGGAGTAATGCTAGCCAAGTTCTACATTGTTATAAATAAATTGTGTGTGTGTGTGTACACACATGCAAAAACTACTGCAACAAACTTCTTGTTACAATTTCATTGGTCCACAAGAATAATTCAGAGATTAACTCATTATCCATCACTAATATCATCCAGTCCAGTCAAGACGGTGATGAGCAGGAAACCCTCCAACTGCAAGTGTTTATAGTTGTCCGTGGCATCCTGACTGTGCAGAACCTGCTCTAAGAGCCAGTGTGACCTGAATTACTACAGTCTTCTATCACTCCACAGGGTAAGGAATTTGTGGCCTCGGTCTTTGTGACATTTTAAATCCCTTTGCAGCCCCACAAAGTGGCTGGATTCAAGTAACGAAAGAAGGAAACGGCTAGATGGCTCAGTGGGTAAAGGTACTGGATGACAACTTGAGTTTCACGACTTGAATTCAGCCCCCAGGACCCAGCGAGAGAGAATGGACTCCTTTGAGGAGCCCTTTGACATGCCCCGCAGCCTGCATACTCTCACCACACACACGTAAATAACGTGTCATTTAAAATTTTTCCCAAATAGAGGCTAAAAGTCCCTAGGGATGTGCACCCTGAAGAAGGAGGCATCCTCCTTGCTCCCTTTAGCTCCTGGCATTACCCACAATTCCTGTCTTTCCTGTGCATCTGTTTTCTCTCCTGTAAGAATACTAGTCATTGGGTCAGATGTGGCTGCCCTTGTCCATTATAACCTCATCCCTGGTTACACCTGCACAGTCCTTGTTTCCAAATTAGGGTACATTCTGAGGTTCTGCGTGGACATGAACTGGAAGCTGTTCGCATCAATTAGAAAAAGATCAGGTTTGCCCAGCTACGTGGCCTGGGGCTCACTATTTTCCTGTCTCCACCTCCAGGATGTCGGGCCTATAGGCATACAGTTCTATAACTCCTTTTTCTGGAAAAAAAAAAAAGTTTGAAGGGAAGGGCTGGGGTGAGGCAAGATGGCCCAGCCAAGCCTGACAGTCCAACAGAAGCCAGTATTCACGGGGTGGAGGGGGAGAGCCAATTCCTGCAGATTATCTTTTAACCTCTGCACTGGCACCCACACATAGACACATGCATGCTACACTCAAAAGAGATGAAATATAATAAAATGCTTTTAAGTGGAATCTTTATCCTTCCCATCTGTGGTGGTTTATATATGCTCAGCCAAGGGAGTGGACCTATTAGAGGGTGTGGCCCTGTTGGAGTAGGTGTAGCCTTGTTGGAGTAGTGTATCACTGTGGATGTTGGCTATAAAACCCTCATTCGAGATGCCTGGAAGTCAGTATTCTGCTAGCAGACTTCAGGTGAAGATGTAGAACTCTCAGCTCCTCCTGCACCTGCCTGCCTGGATGCTGCCATGTTCCCACCTTGATGATAATTGACTGAACCTCTGAACCTGTAAGCCAGCCTGAATTAAATGTTGTCTTTATAAAAGTTGCTTTGGTCATGGTGTCTGTTCACAGCAGTAAAACCCTAAGACACCATCCAATTCCAAAATTCATCTCTACACTGATTCCCCTCAGGACAGAGATAAAAGGCAGTCATTTTCCTCCTAAAGCTGCTACGGGCATCTTTAGCACAGCTCATTGCAGCCTTGTGTATGCTGTAAGGTCGTTTCTTGCTCCAATCTTCTTTCCTCTCACTCATTTTCTTCCTCTCTCTCTCTTCATGTTTTTAGCCATCCCCTTGGGTAGGTAGAGGTCTGGCAAACACTTCTAAACTGTGACAGAAAGGCCTTGGGACTGTGCAAACCTGGATTCATACCCAACTCGGCTCGCTGCCAGGTTCTGCAGGCCAACCCCTTGTGGATGCTGGGAAAGGCGTGTGGAGAACTGGCCATTGGAGGATTGGAGGAGAGGCATTGAAAGCACGGTTCTCCTGTCTATCAGCCCGTTCCTCGGAAATGCAGAACAACCAACGTCACAGAGAGAGCACCTGAAACCTAGTGAAAGGACAGTTCTTGGTGAAATAAACAGTCTGTAGAAGCTGCGCTTTGCTGTGCTTCCCCAGCGACCCCGAGTGACCCCTGACAACTATGTGTTAAAGACTGTGTCAAAATCTAGTGGTGTCATAGGGATGTGATGGATTCTTCAAGAGGTGAAGCCCAGCTGAAGGATTTTAGGCCCTTGGAGTACACCGCCAAAGTAGATCGGAAGAGCCCAGTATCTCTCTCTCTCTCTCTCTCTCTCTCTCTCTCTCTCTCTCTCTCTCTCTCTCTCTTTCTGTTAACGCATTGGCCATGTGATCTTGACTTCGCCCATCAGAGGCATGCGTTCTCAGGGGGACAGTAGGGAGGTGTTGGTGTAGGTAGTTTGGGATGGGCCGCTGTGGACCTCAGATGTTCGATTGCACCTTCCTTAAAGGTTGCAGTGTGCTATACGGTTCCACACTACACCTTGTGTCAACACCAGCCATAAGAACAACCCTAAACCAAACCCGTGATGAGTCTGCAGTATTTCTCAAAGCTCCTGTTCACCAGTGTTGCAGCGCAGGACTTCACCAAAACCTTGGTTCCGAGCACGCAAAGTGTGATCTTCCTCTCTCACCCTCCCTCCGTGATGCTATCCACCACATCCCCAGAGCTCAGCAGACACTAGCACCGTGGTCTTGGGCCTCCAAACCCACGAACTAAACAAACCTCTTTCTGTAAGAAGTGCACAGCCTTGTGTATTTTGTTATGGACTGAGACAGGGGCTCCCTCTCTCCCTTCAGCCAGCATTTTCCCAGTACAGAGAAGCAAGAAATTATGGTCTGGCTCAGGAAAGACGCCTAGAAACATGTGTACGTAAATACAGCTACTCACTCACATAGTGCACCATCCAGGCAAGAGACAGTCCAGTGTTAAAACAGGCAGTAACACATGTGAAAGGCTCCTTGTACTCCACAACCATGTCCTGCGTGCTATTGATGTAATGACACCACTGGATGCTTACTCGGTACCAGGCCTTTCAATCGCCGTCCACGTATTAAGTCGTTTCACCCTCAAGCCTGTGGGCCCTCATTTACCTCAATTGTAGGATGCAAACATCTGTTCTTGTATAACAATGGTCTTCACCCTGTGGGTTACCACCCTTCTGGAGGTCCAGCTACCCTTTCATGGGGGTCAGTACGATCATCAGAAAACATAGCTATTTATATTACAATTCATAACAGCAGCAACATTACAGTTATGAAGTGGCAACAAAAAGAATTTTATGGTTGTGGGCCACCACAACACGAGAATGTATTAAAGGGTCGCAGCATTAGGGAGGTTGAGAACCACTGCTCTAGACCAACACTTCCATGGGAGGTCAGTGGGTTAACCTGGGCATGTAATAAGCATTTCATATATAGACTTTTAATTTTTTTATTATAAATACTGGCTCTGTTCCACAGAGAAGGAAACAGAGATGGAGAAAAGCTAAATAAAGAGTCCAGTGTTCAGAGCTAGTGACTAGGGAAGCTTGCTATGCTAGGATGGAAAAAGGAATGATCCAATCAAAACTCGGAGAGAAATCAAGCCGCTATTAGATGTTCTGACCACCAGAGGGCAGGAGATGCATGTATTAGAAAGGCGTGACCAGCTACTCCCTCCCCTCCCCCCCCCTTTCTTTTTGGTCCGTTTTATACATTAAAAACTGAAAGCTTTGTTGGGCATGATGTCACAGACCTTTAATTCCAGCACTTAGGAAGTTGGTGGATCCCTGAGTTTCAGGCCACCCTGATCTACAGAGTGAATTCCAGGACAGCTAGGACCACACAGAGAAACCCTGTCTTTCCGGTAGAGGGGTGTGTGGGGGGACAGAACAGAGGACTGAAAGCTTTACCTAACCCAGTGGTCCATGCCTATATTCACAACACTTGAGAGATGAAGGCAGAAAAATGAGGCTATCCTTCACTACACAATGAGTTCAAGGCCAACCTCAGCTATATGAGATCTTATCTTTTAAAAAAAAAAAAATCAGAAACTTGAAAGTTTTATTGTAGACTTTATAATCAATCATTAAAGAAGTTGGTTCAATGTTTTCTGTTACCATAAAGATGAGACCCTTGTTGTAAGTATTCAATTTGAACACATCTGTACGTGTCTAGCGAGCTGTTCAGCAGATGAAATGCCAGCCAGCAACATTCAATAGCAGACCCACTAGGTGAACCCCTCCTGGGCTGAGCTCACTGTGTGCAGGAGTGGTGTTCACTGAGGAACGAGAAGCAGAAATGCTCCTTCCATCCTGCCTAATTCTTGCCGCAATAACTCCACTGAGGTCCAGGTACAAGATGGTGCTGCTGTGGTCTTTGGCATAGAGAGGGAAAGATGGTGAGGGAGGGCTCAGAAAACATTTGGAGCAAAGGAATGCAGCTGAGCTTAGAAAGCTGTGTGGTGATCTGTCCCCTGGAGTCACCATGAAGTTGGCAATGGCATGCAGCGGTGGCAAGGACCAATCCTATCAAAGACAATGTCACTCGGATCTTGAGAGATGCTGCGGGCTCAGCAGCTGCTGGACAGAAAGAGTCACATGTTTCAAGAAGAGTGTTCTGGAGCCCAGCATAGAGACCTGTTGTATAGGACTCTACAGTGTAGACCATCCCATGCCTCTGGAGGATATGAAGGGAAGGAAGAGAAATGGCCATTCTTGCACAATATTGCTACAAGCCTGAGAACAGCATTTAAATTGTGAGCCCATAGCAAACACTTCAGATTCAAACCATCAGGGTTGTACAAGGGGGACCTGGCTGGTGGAAGCTGGCCACTAGAATTGGATCTTAAAGGGCCTGTCACCACAGTCTCTCCTCCATAAGCTCCCTGTTCCATCCCCACTACAAAGGATTGAAATCCCTCTGAAACCCAGAGGCAAGGTTAATCTTTTCTCCCAGGATGGTTAGCTTTTTAACTGTCAACTTGACACAACCAAGAATCACCCATGGAAAGGATTCTTAATTGAAGACTTGTCCAAATCAGGTTGGGTGGTGGCATTGCCTTGTTCATTGGTGTGGGAATCTCTGTGCCACTGTGGGCAGTACCACTCCTACACAGGGGGTTCTGTGCTGTCTAAGAGAGGAGAAGGCAACCAAGCAGGCCTGCGTGCATTCATTTCTCTCTGCCCTTGACTGTGGATATGTGTGAGCAGGCTCTTGTGTGTCACTTCTCCATGATGGGCTGTAAACTGAAGGTAAGCAAGTAAGCTGAAGTAAGCCCCTTCTCCCTCGGTTGCTTTCTGATGGAGCATTTTCTCATAGCAACGAGTTAAACTAGAACACCTCCCTTTGGGTGTTTCTGCCAGATATTTGGTCACAAGGACTCAAAAGTAACCAATATATAAATAAGGGAAACTCTTGCCTGCGGACTTCAAATTCATCAGTGATGTGGGCAAGGCACAGTAATTGGGAGCACACATCCTCATGGCACAAGAGTTATGACGTCATCACAATGGCAGTTACAGGGGGACATGTTGACTAGGGGGAGTTGCCTTGTCAAGTCACCTCGCCATTACTACTTCCAGCCATTGGGCTTCTCCTGGAAGGCTCAGCGGCCATTTACAGCCCTTCTGTGAGTCATCTTCTTAGCATCTTTGCTCATATTCTCAGGTGCTTTATATGAGAGTTCTTTGTAGATCAGGATAGCCCTGTGATTATCACAAACATTGCCCAGAGTTCTCAAATGTAGAGGAGGGTAGCCCCATGGTTACTACAAACGTTTCTGAGAGTTCTCAGATGTACAGCAGGGTATCTCCAGGTTATTGCAAACATTGCTGAGAGTTCCCAGGTGTAGGCAGGCTAGCCCCATGGTTATCTTATCAAATGTTCCCAGGTTTCAGACACGTTTTCACATTTCACCTTTTGGATGTCACGCTTCATTCACATAAGGCTGTTTTCCAGTCTCAGGGCAGGTGACTATTTTGTTTTTTGTTTGTTTGTTTGTTTGTTTTTTCAAGACAGGGTTTCTCTGTGTAGCCCTGGCTGTCCTGGAACTCACTCTGTAGACCAGGCTGGCCTCAAACTCAGAAATCCACCAGGGCAGGCGACTATTTACCAGTATAGTCCTCAGCTTTACGATAATTTATATCATCTTTAAGTTCATTCAAATTTATTTATGGGCTTTCAGGGGAAGCTTGACATTTCTTAACCCTGTTTATTGCATCATTAAAAATAAAAATAAAAACCAAAGGGCAGCTGGGCAGTGGTGGCACACGCCTTTAATCCCAGCACTCTGGAGGCAGAGGCAGGCAGAGCTGAGTTTGAGGT
This sequence comes from Mastomys natalensis, assembly GCA_021653895.1. NCBI lineage: Eukaryota > Metazoa > Chordata > Mammalia > Rodentia > Muridae > Mastomys > Mastomys natalensis. The sequence continues at coordinate 149,627 of JAJTUV010002282.1, read as the reverse complement.
CAGCCTAGTCTATAAGTGAGTTCCAGGACAGCCAAGGCTACATAGAGAAACCCTGTCTCAAAGAAACAAAAACCAAAACCCAAATCAAACCAAACCCCCAAAGGGCAGAGAGATGCTTCACAGTTAAAGGTGCTTGCTGCTTTTCCAAAGGACCCAAGTTTGGTTCCCAGCACCCACACTGGGCAGCTCTCAACCACCTGTATTCCAGCTCCAGAGGACTACATGCTGTCTTCCGGTCTCTGTAGGCACTCACACTACACACATACACACACATGCATGCACACACAATGCACATACACACATGTAAATATACACATACACACACATGAACATATAATGCACATACACACACATGCACACACGCACATAAACACATGCACATACATGCACACATGCACTAAAAATAACTTTAACTGTTATTAAAAATTAAAACGTAGCCGGCATGTGGTGGCCCACCACGGTAGTCGCCATGCTCAGGAGTCTGAGGTGGCGGCATCTCTCCGAGTTCGAGTCCAGGCTCTGCTTGCTGCGGCACAGTGAGTCGGTCCTCACAGCCCAGAAAAACAAAATTAAAACTTGCTTCATGTATGATCTCATATGTGTTTTCTCTTCATTCATCCTACAAGCCTGACACTTGCTTCTTCACTTCAGCTCCTGCAGCTTCTATGTTCTGTGACAACAGAGTATGAATTCCAAAGCAGGAAGGCACTCATCTGTTGTTGAAGAGCACAAACTCCCTCTATCACCTCTTCCTGATTAAAACCACCTCTGTGCAGGAAATTAGGAAGGTGTTAGCAATCTTTGCAATGTGTGTCTCCTCTATCAGAAAGCTTTAAAAGATCCTTTTCATCAGACAGCCTCCTAACTAGACACTCCCTGACACACATCTCCCTGATATTTTTAACAATAATCTTGAAAAAAAAATCCACAAAAAGTGTCGTCTCCCGATCCTACCAGCGGACAGAAGACAACGGACACAGGAACTCCTTCTCAGCACCGTTTATTCAGGAACCCTTACGTACAAAAAGCCCGCCAACCGTCGTTCCCCGCCCTTAAATCTCTGTCTCCTCCAATCAGAAGTCATTCCGGATTGATGCTGCTCCCATTCGTCACACAGCCTGATCTTATGTACAAGCAATATGCACGCGCAGTAATGCCAGATCTACATGCCCTGATCATGGCGCAGCAATGCCCAAGCTAGGGCTGCCAGATTGCCAGCATCATCTTGTGACACCAGCTCTCCACAAAAAAGGGAATATATTGTTGAGAGAGGTGTAAACTCTTACATTTCAGGCATTTTGAAGGTGGTGCTAGTGTATAACTTACCTCCTTTTTGCTATGATAAAATGCTGATAAAAAAGCAAGGTAAAGAGGAAAGGGTTCACTTCATCTTACACTTCCAAGTGACAGTCCATCATGAAGGGACACTGAGGCAGGAACTGAAGCAGAGACCATTGAGAAATCACAATTTGCTGGCTTGCTATCCTAGCCTTGCTCAGTCCTGCTTTCTTATATACTCCAGGACCTCCAGCCTAGGGATTGAACTGCCCAGAGTGAGCTGGTCCCTCCTATGACAATCACTAATAAAAAAAAATGTCCACGACCAGTCTGATAGAAGCAGTTCTTCAATTGGGGTTCTGTCTTTCTAGGTGAGTCTGGTTTGTGTCAAGTTGGTCAAAACTAATCAGTATACCCAGGCTCCTGTTTTAATGGTTTATCCTCCTGTCGTCCAGATTCTTACTGTACTTTAGAAAGACATTAATCATTTGCCTTCAGACTCAGGAGGTGGGTGGCTGTGTTATTAACATACAAGAATTAGGAAGTTCTAAATTTATCTGATCCCTAGTGGAAGGAAAATGTTAAAACTTGTCATAATATAGAAGACGCTGTTCATTTTTAATGGAATTTGATGGAGTTTTAACTTTTGAAAAGATAATCTTTATTTTGTGGCACTGCCATTATTAAGAGTGAACCTGCGAAGGAGAAAAATCATAGAGAATGTCAGAATCTAGACCAGGAAAAAACCAATGGTCAAAGATGGACAAACTCGGGAAAGCATGACAATACTGGATTGTAACATGAAGAGCAAAATAAATAGCCATATAGTCTTACCAATAAATAAATAAATAAATAAATAAATAAATAAATAAATACTTCAGAGAATTTCTAGTAGCACCTATTGAAGGAATAGGGGGAAAATGGGGACTGGAGTACCTGGTAATTATGCTACAGGCTCCTAGGATAGGTCTAGGGGTGTAGCACAGTATACCTGTCTATGAGACCCTGAGTTCAGCCCTCAGCACCCCCCGGGAGAACAGGCGCCAAAGACAGTATTCATACTAGCTATGGAAACTTTAAGGAGAAACAGAATACCTGCAGTCTCCAAGTGGCTCTCCCGAAATATTCAATTACCAGAATGCTTTTTTCCCTCCATAGCAGAATTTTCTTTATCTAAAGCAATAAAGTGTCTGCTGCCCAATCCATCAGATAGTGGATACATACATGAATGATGTGACTAAATGCACTCATTGTTTGCACCAAGTACAGCAGTCCGTTACCCCAAAGTTCCCTTTCCTACAGGAGGCATGGCAGACTGTGGCTGGGATCACCAAGGGGAGCACCAGCAGATGTCTACACCAACCTGACTATGACTTGCAAGCTGCATTCCCAGTGTCAGTAACAATGTTTCTTTTCCAACAAGATGCTGAACGGAAGTGAATATGATTGGTTTAGTATACACACTGAATAAATCATCCCTGGCTACCTAGAAAAAAATAGAACCCTAGTAGCAAGAAGACCACCTCAAAAATGCCATCATACTTTTAATAAGCACCCCCAAATTCTCATCTTGAATTGTCTGAACTCATGGAACAATGGTGGAGAGCTGAGATCCCTCTTGTCTTAGTCAGGGTTGTACTGCTGTGAGCAGACACGTGACCAAGGCAACTCTTACAAGGACAACATTTAATTGCGGTTGACTTACAGGTTCAGAGATTCAGTCCATTATCATCAAGGAGGAGCATGGCAGCATCTAGGCAAGCAATGGTGCAGGAGGAGCAAAGAGTTCCACCTCTTGTTCCGAAGGCGGCTAGCAGCAGATTGGCTTCCAGGCAGCCAGGATGGGCTATTAAAGCCCACACCCACAGTGACACACAGAATCCAACAAGGCCACACCTTCTAATAGTGCCACTCCCTGGGCTAAGCATATACAAATCACCACACCTCTCAACCAAAGGATTAAGGTCAATGTCACCAGTAATAAGATGGGATCCTGAGATCTCAGGATTGATTCGATGAGGGACATTCCATCTCAGCAGGGGCCCTACCTCAAGATCTGTAACCCCAGTCTAATAGAAGAGCACAGAGAAATTCATGTTAAGGGGCATATTCCAAAATTCCTACCCAGAAGGCTTCAAAAGCCTCAGAAGAGCTGAGCAAACATCAGGAAGAAGAGGAAACAAAACAGATAAATTCAACTGAGACAGTATAATTTCAAATTGGAACAAGCAACAAAAATGACATAGAAAAACTGAGATTTACAACTGACCTGTGTCCCCAGCCTATTCTTGTGTTCTGTCTATCCAACGTTATTTGTAAATTGTTTCCCAAAGCCAATGTAGTTTTTATTTTTAATTTAAAAATATTTTTGAGACAAGGTTTCCTGTATTTTATTATGACCTCAAACTACTGTGTAGCCAGCTGGTCTTAAACTCCTGACTCTCCTACTCAGGCTTCTCAGAGCTGTTATTATTAATGATGTACAAATCCATGTCTCCACAGAGTGCATAGTGAACTTGAGGACACTGAGAAGATATGTACCTCCGAAGTGCTTGGAATTTTTACTTTTGAATTTATTTATTTATTTATAACAATTTGATGGCTCTATAATGAGCAAATATGGAAGACAGTACCTTTCTTTTTTGAAAAAAATTCTACTTGTCAGAGTAATCTATTTAACCAGTGTGGTGGTCTGAATATGTATGGTCCCTGAAGAATTCTGTGTTTGAATGCTCGGCCCATCGGGAATGGCACCATTCAGAGGCATGGTCTTGTTGGAGCACATATGGCCTTACTGGAGGAAGTGTGTCACTGTGGGGGCTGACTTTGAGGTTTCCTACGTCCAGGATGATACCCAGTCTCCTGCTGCCTCCAGATCAAAATGTAGAACTCTCAGCTCCTTCAGCACCATGTCTGCCTGCACCTGACATGCTTCCCGCCATGATAATGGATTGAACTTCTTAACCTGTAAGCCATCCCCAATTAAATATTTGCCCTTATAAGAGTTACTTTGATCATGATCTCTTCACATTAATAAAACCATAACTAAGACAATCTGTCTTCCATTTAAATGTTGATATGCTCTATTTACATATGATAATACCGTATGTGGCTTCTTTGAAAGCTTTCTTTTGAAAATAATTAAGAAATCCAGGTAAAGAGGGATAAAAATATTTAATTGTTGACATATATTAGTAAACTGAGTTGCTTACACTGCCATCATGGGTAGATACACACGTTGTTAGCAAATTAAGAATTTTCCAGCTACCCCACTAAACATTAACTGTCCTCAGTTGTGTCCTGAGAGACAGTGCAGAGCTAACATGATGTAGCTCAGGCTACACAAGGGGAGAACAGGTAACTGGGAAGCTGGAGAATATTTATAATTATATAAGCCTTTGACTAAAGAAAAGAGGAATTTAATCCACATGTGTGTATAGCATGCACATTTAACGAGTTCATTTTCAAATACTGAAATGCTCTTAACAAAGGGAATTCTCCGGCATTCAAATAAAAACTTTAAAGCAACTAGTAAAAAAGGGAGATAGTTGTAAGAATCCATTTACCAACTTTACAGCTAAAAACTAATGACATAAAAACATTGAAGACAAGACGCGATATATTACTTCAGGTAATTCCTTTATGTGGCCCGACAACCATGTTATAAATACAATAAGGATTGTGTCATATAAAAACTATCAAAAGATTATCAGTGAATAGACATGCGCTTGGAGAACAGTGCTGAATGGCCAGAAGGGAAACATGTGTGGAGCGGCTGGCCCAGGCCGGGTAGCAACAGCCTTTATGGTCTCTCACTGGTGGGTGGCACAAAGTCCCTTCTATCACCAGGACATCCAGTATGGACCCATGGCTTTAACTACACAGCTAGGATTTGGGTGAGGTGGTACAGCAGAGACAACCTTCCAGAATTTGTTTGAAGATATCTGTGTTCGTACAGTGTCCCAGGAGCCAAGTTCCTTCTCCAAATTCATGAACAAGCTATGAAGGAAAAAATAAGAAAAGGGGAAAAAAGAATTAGCACATTCAAAAATCAAACTTAGACAAAAGTACATGTCCTCAGCCTGCAAACTATTTAATTGATTTGCTTTTAAGTCAAGTGTTCAATAGCCAGTCAATAGTTACTTAAGATTTAGTACTGGGCAATAGAGTTCTGAACATAGGTAATATTTATATAAAGAGATCAAATTGGATGCTGAGAGACTTATAAAATACAATTAAAAATTAAAATACAGAATAACAATGGCCAGATCCGTCTATGCGCACATCAGCACCAAATTCATACTATAGATCATCCAGTGATAACTCTATCCCTCCCGCAATATACTGCAGAGGGTCCTATGCATCGGAAGCCTGTGGGGCCCTGGGGGATGCTGCTGGGACTGACCATCTCACAAATGGCTGTTTGCTGGCTGAGTGGAAAGCAGAGCTATGCCATCCATCACTTCCCTCCATCCTTTAGAGGATGCCTCTCAAAAAGTCACAGCCGTGGTTTCCCCTCTGGAGTCACGTGTCTAAGAAACTACACACTTGTACATCATGTAAGTGATGCTAATATGGAGCTGTTCTTCGATTTGGCTCAAAATGTAGCCAACTTAGCTCACAAAGTGAATCCCATTCAGAAAGGCCGTGGTGTTGGCCAAAAATAGTGTCGCTTGCCCTTCATAGCAGAAGTTTCTCGGGACATTCCTCGCATCAATATTCTGCCCAAGGATGGGCCTGGAGAATCACGGGAGTCCGAGTGTCACAGACAGTGGCACAATGGACAGGCAGCCACTCAGGAAGACGAAAAGCCAAGCCACTCAGGAAAACATTTCAGGCAATTCAAAGGTGAGGCAGAAATCAGGACTAACTGACTACTTAGAGACACCATCAGAGAAAGAGGAGACAGAAGAGGATGATAGTCAAAGAACGCACTTGGATCCAGGAGCAACGAGCAAGCCACTTAAAGCTTCGTGGGCTGTGTCAGCAGTAACTGCTGAAACTGTTACTAGGGAACTTCTGACCCCCACACAAAGGCAGGTGAGAAAGTTGAGGCCCAGCATAGCTCATCTGGGGTCTGTGAGCAGCAGAGGGAACCAGGTTCCTGCCAGGAGTCTACAGGACACTTGATCAGTTCTTACACTTTTGAAACACGTCATTGTTACAGGGGGGAGAGAGGAATGGTAGCACAGGCTGGCGTTCCACCAGCTTGGCTTACACAGGAGGCGTGTTTCATATGGACTTCTACAAGGGACAAAATGACAGCAAGGCTGGAATTCCATGTGGGGGAGGGAGGCACTCTATTCAAATAAATACTATATTTTAAAAAAAATCCTTGGCGAATTTTCAAGAGTTGGGAGGTGAGGGGTGGATTCCATCTGCATCTCCATGCTGCCTCTCTGAGGGGCCACTCTCCAGAGAACGAACGATTCCAAGGCTGTTTTGGCTTCCCTTAAGAAGTAGACCTTGGTACGGACAGTACCAACTTAGATAAGGACAAGTGAATCTTAGGCACAGTCATAGTGACCTGTCCCCTGAACCTTCACCCAGCTGATACTCTGTTCTGAAAGGTTCTGTACTCCCCTGAACACCTATGCTCCGTGTCATTCCCTTCCCCACATTCTGCCTTTTTATGTTTATAACCCATTATAATATAGTAAATTACGATTTGATTTAAATAATTAAATAAATTAAAAAAAAAAAGAAGTAGACCTTGTGCGCCCCAGCCCTCCATCAGGAAAACTACTCAGTCTCCATCTGGAAACTTCTCAGTCTCTACCAACTCCAGGATTGACCCTGGCTGGACAAGAGGTGGCCTCAACAGCAAAGAACTCTTGTTTCTGGTTTGTTAGAGACTAGATTCTGGGGGAGGGGAATTATATAAAGAAGGGGTTGAGGAAGAAGAGAAAAAGGTGGGGGAAGAGGGAGAGACAGGGGAATAGGAAGGAAGAAGACACAGGCAACCATGAAAGCAAGAGCTACTTACCATTCATTTCATCTAATCTTAGCAACAACCCTTATGTCTAAGCAAAAGACCCATTCTATAGATTATAAAACTGAGGCCACAAGGGAAAAGTAACCCATTCACCCCAGTCTGTGGAAGAGCCTGAATTCAAGCCTAAAGCTGACTGTGAACAGAGTACGGGCTCTCTTGGGAAACAGCCCTCCTGAAAGGGGAGGCTTCAAAAGAGGCTAGGCATGTTTGCCAAGACCGACACAGTAGAGTACCAGACGGAATGTGCCATGGGACATATCTCCTCCTGAACACTGTGTCTACACACCGTGTGCTGCTCCTCATGTGGTCTCCCTGGCTGAGGTCTCCATCTGTCCTTCAAGGCCCTAAACCCTCCCAGGTTTTGGTGCGCCCTGGTGTTTTAGGCAGGCATGCAGCTTGCCCTTAGTAAATCAATCAGGCTGCATTTGTGAGAGAATGAAGAGAAACCATGGCAGCAAGGAAGACAGTGGACCAGAGCTCCCAAGATCTCTTAAGGACCACACAGGAACTACAAGCAGTTCTTCATCCTCAAGGGCAAGCACACAAAGTAACTCAGTAAAGTACACACACGAGATAATTCAGGAAATACAAAGTACCTCTTGAGCATCCAGACATTGTGTTATCTTCCTCTAACCTTAGAGAGAGGGACAGTTAGTTTCAGATGTTTGAAAGCTCATTATATTTTCCAAAAATCTTCAAGTTACAAATGGTCTCATACACACACACACACACACACACACACACATGTGCACACACATGCACACACACGTGCACATACACGTGCACACGCATGCACATACATACACACATGCACACATGTGCACACACATGTGCACACAAGACACCCACATACACTCATGCACCAATGCGCTCTCACATACATACACATACACACACATTCATGCACCCATGCACGCACACATACACACATACACACATACACAGGCTCCCACAAATCCATGCATGCACACATACATGCACCCATACCACACAACACATATACACACATACACATAAGCACTCATGCACACACACACATGAACCCACACGCACACATACACCGCACACACCATGCAACACCCATGAACCCACACACATACATACACACACACCCATGCACACACACATGAACCCACACACATACATACACACGCACCCATGCACACATGCACCTGCACCCACCCCACCACCACACACACACACACACTCTCGCATGCATGCACACTCACTCATAGAAATCATGAAGGAGGGTCCAAGGGTACAGGCACCCACTACCTGGGCTTCATCCTAGAACCCACATGTTGAGAATCAACTACAGCAGATTGTCCTCTGATCTCACATGCAAACACTGGATAAATTAAAATGTGCAGAATGATAAAACAAGCAGTAATGACAACAAAGAATGACAGTGTGTTTAAAAATAACGTGATAGAACTTGTGAGCAGTTCTTTCCTGTAGCCACCGCACTGTCGATAAGTCCGTCATCCTCATGTGAAGGAAATACAGCCCATGTTTGCAAACACTCCATCAGCTTGCTTAAATGCTGGCTTTCCATTTCACACTCATCAGCACTGAAATGCACGAGAAACCAAGAGTATCCGTGGTGCATGTACATAAACAAAACCCCTATTCACAACCCCCCAGGCAAACTGGGCTTTTGTGGAGGTTGCTTTAACAAGTGGGTGACACTTTTGAGAAGCTGTGACAGGGAATGCATAGTTCACACATGGCTCACTGCCGCTGCAGAGCATGTGGCTAAGTCAGGTAAGTGGAAATTATAAATTGCATTCGTCCTTGAGACCAGGGAGATAGCTCAGTAGGCAAGGCAAAGTGCCTGCTGGGTAAGCATGACAGCCTGAGTTCGAGCCCCCAAACCCACATTTACAAAGGAAATCTAGCATGGGAGCATGCTCCTGGAAACCCAGTGCTGAGCAGGCAAAGGCAGCGATCTCCACGCTTGCTAGCCAGCCAGATTAAAGAACTTGACAGGCTCCAAGTCAGTGAAAGAGCCTGTCTCCAAAAGGGAAGATAGCTCCCAAGGATCATCCACCAGAGCCTCTCTTCTGACCTTCACATAGTCTGTACACTCATAAATTATGAACGCACATTCACAAACACCCACATCCATACATGCACAACACATACACACACAAGCACCCAGAAATGTAAATGCATACACATACATATGCAAACACCCATTCACAAACATACACCTACACACACATACAGACACACCCATACACAAACACCAATACCCATATATGCACACACACAAATAAACACCTATATCTATACATACACTTACACACACAGACACACCCATACACTCACACACAAACATCCACCCGAACATATACACAAACACATACCCACACTCACAAATAGACAGACACACCCATGCATATATCCACACACACATACACAGGCACACACCGATTCTCACCACACACACACCATACTTTTGCTTTGAGGAAATAACCCCACAAAACCCTTGTTTACTTTTTTGTACCGTCTTTGCTTGGGTGGACGCCATGTTGACAGCTTCAGAGGGCAGGCCAACATACACACCTCCATAGTTTCTTTAAGAAAAGAAAAATCAGATCAGGCTAAAGGGTGCTAGAGAGAGAGAAGCATCAGAAAACAGAGCAAGGACCACCCCAAACAATTATATGATCATGAAGACAACCCAGAACTGGTCAAAGGTTCTTGGTTTTCTATGTTAGAAGAAAGCTTTGGGAAACTAGCTGTATTAAATCAGTAAAACGTTTAAATATTTTGCTTGTGATGAGAAAGAAATGAGCTAAGTCAGTCGAGTGATGTGCGACAGGCGTCAGTCACCACTTATGACAAACTCAGAGATCCCTGTGGGGTTAGACAATGTAGGATATTCAGAAATCATCTCCTCATAGGGAATGACGTGTGTCACACGGAGAGAGCCCAGGAGGGCAGAGCGGAGCAGAGCAGAGTCAACCTGAGGAAGAGTGAGAGAAAGAAGGAGAGGAGAGGTGAAGAGGGAAAGTCACCTCAGGGACAGGAGTGGGTGGCACAGGCCGCACACAGGGCAGGGCACAAGCTTGCCGGGCCGAAGCCGAGATTCCGAGTCTGCGCATCCCTGCCCACAGCCCCGCTGGTGGCACCTGTGTTCTGTTCCTGTCTGTGGTACATCCATGCACTAAGGCCAAAACCACTCACGTGAAACAAGTCGTGGCAGCACACATACCCCCTCTTGTCGTCTTCAGTTATCGAGTCTTCTGTGCTAAAAAGGCCAAACACATCTGTGTGAGCTGCTCAGCTGCAAACCAAACACTTCATCCTCGGTCACGAGCACAGTGGAGGTAACCGTGCGCCTGGTTCACATTCACTACCACCCTGCGCCTCTACAGCACAGAACTCTGGCTGATTCTGATCACATAGTAAAGACTGGGCAACTTTCTACACATCAAAATGGATAAACTCAGCAAATGCTAAATAAAATGCCCAATGGCCAAACCAAATAAAGAACAGGGGCAGCTGAGACCGGAAAGGCTGAGTATCAGAAAGCTGACACCCACTCCGCTCTCCCCCAGTGATTGACAGTGACAAGTTGCCTGGATCTCCTCTGTAAAATAAGGGGTGGGCAAGTGACCCCTCAAACTCCTTCCTGGCCTCACTGTGATATGGGGCCCCTTGTGCCACAAGAGAATCCCAACCAAAAGTACTGAGACTTCTCTCATAAGAAAGAGTTACAGTCAATTTGATTTCTCTTTGTTCAAAAACTGAGTCATTAATACACATTCTTCTACAAAGAGCAGGAAAACATTCCAAAGAAAGGTCTTCGGGGTCTCCCTTCCTTAAAGCACATAGATAGCAGCAGTGCTGGAGACACAGCTCAGTTGTTAAACGACTTGCAGTACAAGTAGCCAAGACCCACGTTTGAACCCCAGAAGCCAGACATGGTGATGCATGCTTGTGATCCCAGCAGCTGGAGAGCAGAGGCGGCCAGCACTTGGGGGTCGCTGGCTGATCAGCTACACCATATTGCTAAACCAATGTCCAGTGACAGAGACAGCCTCTGTCTCAGAAAACAAAACAGACACCTCAGGTAAAACACCTGAGCTTGACCGTTGGTTTCTGCATGTGTGTGCACTCAATGCACACACGTGTACACACATACAGTGATGGCATGTTTGTGTCCTGGGCTCCATTCAATAAATAACATCTCAGGACTGATTTTGTGCCAGTATCATTATACTTTTTTTTTTTTTCCGAGACAGGGTTTCTCTGTGTAGCCCAGGCTATCCTGGAACTCACTCTGTAGACCAGGCTGGCCTCGAACTCAGAAATCCGCCTGCTTCTGCCTCCAAGTGCTGGGATTAAAGGCGAGAGCCACCACTGCCCGGCTGGTATCACTATATTTTTACTCAAGCAAATCAAATGGAAGCATCCTGTAAAACAACACCTGAGCCTGACCTCAGGCCTCTAACAGACTCTCTCCTTGTGCAAGAGGAGTGCACATTCCACAAAACTTCCTCTGCCGGTCTCTAAGGGCCCCTGTGTGCTAACTTTTCTTAGAGAAATGCATTACTCAAAAGATAACATCTCGGTCATCCAGAAGGGGACTCAGTCAGAACAGACACCAAAAACCTCCACCTGTCACTGAATCTTCTGATTCTACAGGCAGTCCCACCACGGTTTTACCCAACTTAGAATTTGTGTCGGGTCCCACCATAGCTGTGCACACACCTGTGATCTCCCTCATGGCCAGCAGAGTTGACAAGTTTCCCCTGAATACTACCCATGAGCACAGTGACACTGAGATCACGTAGGATATCCATCCTGAGTTGTCATTTACTGAAATGTACACGCAACTCGGTCATCAGCTTCCCTCGCCCTCTGTGACTGAGTACAGAGTCACACTGTGTTAGACACGGTGTTGTGCACATAGCTGAGGCCTAATAAGATGATACTTCCTGCTTTAAGCTAAAATGGATTCAGAAATCTGTAGCACAGATAACAGGGAAACAGCTGTGAGCAGCTCAGTCATGACCATCAGAACTGTGTGCTGCGGTCCCGAGTGACTCACGCCACCGGGAAGGCATCATTTGTGAAGTTGTATGTAACTGGTAGGTTTGGACATGCACGCAGTCTCATGGCTTCTTTTCCACATTCAATTTCCAGCTATATCTTCTAATTTGTTCCTCTTCTACCCAACTCTGATTCAAAGTTTAACTTTCCCAAGTATGAGAAAACAGTAATGCTCTAAAATATTTATTTTTAGTTGTGTGTCTGTTCCTGTGTGTGTTTCTGTCGTCTGTCTGTCTGTCTGTGGGTATGTGGCATGAGTATATGGCCTTTGCAGCCCAGAGGCATCAGACCCAGCATAGCTGGAATTACAAGGAGCCGTGAGCCGCCCAGTGTGAACGTCTAAGAACAATCTACATCCTTAACTGCTGAGCTATCTTTTCAGCCCACAGTTTAAATCTATTATTTCTTATCAATTATCTAAAGCCCAGCCTGTGTTCTCAGTATAAACAACCTTTGCACACACAACTAGCAGGAGATGATAGCACAGTCATCATACTGAGTAACTGAAGTTTCGGATACAAATTTTCAAATCGCGGGCTAGAGTTTGGGTCACCAACATTCATATTAAAAGTCGAGCAGGTGTGCCACAATCCCAGAATTATGCAGAAGCATGAAGCTTCCTAGGACAGCCTGGCTACCTAGCATCAGAGAGTCTGTGTTCAGTGGGAGCCCCTGGGATCAGTATGTAACCCTACCTCAATAAAACGGGGAGCAATCAAGAACTGTACCTGAGTTCATCTTTGGGCCTACACACACACACACACACACACACACACACACACATACACAAATATACACACACACACACACTACAAATATACACACACACACATACATATAACACACATGCATAACACACATGCACATACATACACACATACATACACACATATATACACACACATATATATGCATACATATAACACACATGCATAAACACACATACATACACACATACATACATGCATACACACATATATATGTATACATACACACATATATATGCATACATACACACATATACACACACAGTCCAGTCTTCTAAACCTTCAGCTAAGCTGTGAAGCCTGCTTTGGTGGGTTTACCTCTGTGTATATGATTGCCACCTGATCCATTTTTCACAAATAATTATTCTTAATTCTGGGGTGGGAGCCCTGGGCTTTAAAAATGGCCTCCATGGGCTTGGGATATAATGTTTGTCTAGGGATGAAGAAATGGTTCAGTGGTTAAGGTGACTGCTCTTCCAGAGGACCTGGGTTCAATTCCCAGCAACCACATGGCAGCTCACAACTGTCTGTAAGCCCAGTATCTGACAAGTCACACGGACATGTATGCAGGCAAAACACCAATGCACATAAAATAAAAATAAACTGTTTTTGAAAAGTCTAGTGTGCCTTAGGCCCAGGGTTCGATCTACTGACCCACATAAACTTCTGACTCCTGGCACTCAGGAAAGGGGGAATTAGAAGTTTAAGGTCATCCTGGACTATATAGTGAGATTAAAGCCAGACTGAGATAGAAACCTTGTCTCAAAATTTAAAACAAGTCATTGTCAACCAGTCTGTGGTGGCCATTGTTGGTTGTCAACTTGACTGTATCCGGAATGAACTACAACTCAGAAATGGAGGGCACACCGGATCTGGATCGTGAGGCAGGGTGCTGTGGGCTTTTGATCCAGATCCCAAGGTGTGAAGACACACCTTTAACCTGGGCCACCCCTTCCGCTGGAAGCCTAGATAAGGACGTGGAAGAAAGGAGGGGTTGTTTGCTCTCTGCCTGCTTGCCCTCTCCATTCCTTCACTAGCGTTGGCGCATACTTCTATACACAGAAGACCAGCGGAGATGCCCAGCCTTGTGGGACTGAGCAACTTTTGGATTCCTGGACTTTCCACTCACAGCTGGCCATTGTTGGATTAGCTAAACTGCAGTCTGTGCGTCATTCCAATAAAGTGTGTGTGTGTGTGTGTGTGTGTGTGTGTGTGTGTGTGTGGAGAGAGAGAGAGAGAGAGAGAGAGAGAGAGAGAGAGAGAGAGAGAGATTCGTCCCACAAGCTCTGTGTGTAACTAGAGAACCCTAATATACAGTCCCTCCTGGGTATCAGGGGAGGATGGGATACATGAGTGCTTTCCCCCAACAGCTCTGAAAGCTTCAATCTACAGAAATCAGGACAGAGAACGCTGGACTTCAAATATGAAGACGGGCACTCAAACACTATGTTCCGAAGCCTTTTATTCACCGCGAAAGAAAAAAAAGCCTTGCTCCAGTGAGAGATCACTGTGGTGGCTTCTCAGAGGCGAAGCTGCCTACATAGCAAGCTTTTGAAAGCACTGAGCACTAGCCTGCCTCCCAGCTCAACTGGCTCAGGAGGCTCTTCCACCACCCTCATGGCAATCTTTCACAGCAGGTATCCACTCCCTTAAAAGATGCAAAGAAGAAAGCTTTAGCAAGATTCCCAGAAGGTCAGGAGATATGGAGCCAAAGGCCCAACAAGCAGATGGGATTGCCTTCCGGTGACTAGAGTTTTAGGCTTCCGTTGTGAGTCTTGTCTGCCCACAATTAGCATCCCTGTGCTCAAGGACAGCCAGTTGTGAAAGAACCCGGTTGTGACAGTTTGTATATGCATGGCCCAGGGAGTGGCAGTATTAGGAGATGTGGCCTTGTTGGAGTTAAGTGTGTCATGGGCTTAAGACCCTCACCCTAGCTGCCTGGAAGTCAGTCTTCCACTAGCAGCCTTCAGAAGAAGATGTAGAACTCTCAGCTTCGCCTGCACCATGCCTGCCTGGATGCTGCCCTGCTCCCACTTTGATGATGGACTAATCCTCTGAACCTGTAAACCAGCCTCAATTAAATGTTATCCTTTATAAGACCTGCTTTGGTCACAGTGTCTGTTCACAGCAGTACAACACTAACTAAGACACAAGTTAAGAGGTACCAATTAAGCTCAGGGAGCAGGACAGGGAAAGTTTGGGTTTCCAAAAAACTACCATGCTAGGATGCCCTGGAAAAATCATTGGAATGTGATATTTTCCAAAAGAAGCCCAGCACATGTACACACATACACACATGCAGGCACAATTGGAATGTGCCATTTTCCAACAGAAGTCTTTCAAACATGCACACACACATACATGAATGCATACACATGTATGTGTAGACAAAAACAAACACACAAACAAATATATGCAAATGTGCAAATATGCATATAAATACAAAAACAACATATGCATACACAAGAAACTCAAGTGTATACAGAAACATGTATACTTATACACAAACAAATATGAACACATGCATATAGAAATGTGATACATACATGAAGATACAAAGTATATGCATACAAAGATATACCTACATACACACAATAGGTGCAGTGCACAAAAATACAAGCATACATACAAATAAATATGTATACACATATACATTCATGCATACATAAGCATATATGTGCACCTACACTAAAAAGTATACAGATGTACAAACATGCTTGCACACAACACATGCATATATCTGTGCATACAAATAAACAAATATACACACAAGCATATATCACAAATTAACACAATCAACACACCCCACAAAAATGTACAAGTGTACACATATATGAAAGCACACATATATACACTCATATACTCATGTACAGAAACACATGTGTACACATTAAAACACATGCATGCATACATATATATACTTCCACACATGTGCACAGATGCACACACACATATTTGCACATAAACATACATAAATATACATGCACACACAAGCTCAAACATGCATGCATGCACTTATACTCAAACACATGGACAAATTCACATGTACAAACCTACACATGTGCACATTTCATAATTGCACATGTATTCAAACATAAATGTACATACATACAGAGTTGAACACACATGCAAATACATAACACAAAAACATGCACATAGCATATGTACTCATGCTCACATAAACATATACACAAAGCACAAATGTACATACATAAAGAGGTACACACACATGTAAATACATACACACACAAACACATGTACATAGCATATGCACTCATACTCAAATTTGTACACAAAGCACAAATGTGCACATATGCTCACTGTACATACATGTAAATATATGCACACTCACACACACATAAACACATGCACATATGCATATACTATATACACAAAACCATGCATACATAAATGTCGCACACACACATGAAAGCATGCACACAGAAAAATACAGATGCACAAACACAAAGGCAGAAACACACACATACAAACATGCACACAAACAGTGGCACAGACTTACAGACATAAACACATACAACATAAGTATGCAAACAAATGCACACTCATACACATTGGTGTGGAAAACTAACTTGCCCCTACATCATTCCTTCATTCCTTGTAGGGAGAAGTGCACAGTACCCGGCGGTGTTTCAAAACTAGATTGCTAAATTAGTCTCAGCACTTGCTCAGCAACTTAGGAAGGAACTTGAAGTCTTCCGGGCTCCAACTCGTCTTCAAGCAGAAGGTCGAATACTACCCTCACTCTGTGAGCAACAGAGCTGCCCCACCTGTGCACCCTTGTAAGGAATCACTATACCATTTGCCCCCATAGAACTCTATAGTCTGAAGGATTCTGTCACTAACCTGCCTTCGTGATGCGTTTGTTAATATTTTCCTAGCTTAGGGTTAGAGAGAATGTTTGCAGTGTACTGAATGACGAGAATTCCCACAGGGAACATAGTTTAATCTGAAACAAAGGCCCAGTTTGGTAGACCCATACACAGCACTCTAAGTGTCTGGAAACTTCTGGTAGGTAGAGAAGTAATGGAAATCATTAGTTAATGATGTAGCATCAAGCTGGCTGTGCTGGGTCAGAACATCCACAGCCATGTAAGCTCCACTGAGTCCCTGAGCTGAGCTATACCTCACTGGGGCTGCCACCCATTCTCCCTCATGGCCACTACGGCTCCATGGGGAAGGTGGTGACTTTCTTGTGGCTTGCAGCTGTGCCTAATGGATTGTAAGATCTTCCTCAGTGGCTGAAAGCAGAACACTGAACCACGCTTTCCCCCGGCTCTGTGAGATTGAGAGCCACAAGGGAAGAAGAGTCCAGATGTTTCTTCAAAACAGGCAGCGTCGTTGCTCTCTGCCAGAACGGAAGCACATTGAGAAAAGCAGATAACAGGATGACTCTGCTGCCTGGGGTCTCTCTCCTTGGAGAGGAGAGCCTACAGATTGAATTGTTCCAAGCTGGAAGAGATGAAGTAAAAATAAAAAGTCACAGCTCATGAACCAGAAAGAGGACCAGCAGCATCTACTGCACTTGATAATGGGTTTTGGGAGTTAACTGGTCCAGATAGCTCTATGAACTCAGCTCACCATAGTCTCATCCTGTAGAAAAGGAACAGTGCCAGATGCAGCAATGTGCACGGTCTATAACCTCAGTGCTCCTGTGCAGAGACAGAAGACAAATACAGGAAAGTCCCCTGCAGCAACATAGCTAGCCTGGCATATGCAAAAAAACAGTAACAAGAAACCAGGTATCAAAACATGTCCACCTGCACATATATGAAAGCACACACAAATGACCAATGGTGGCTCTCCTTTGCGCTGACTGACCACTCATGTATCACTTTGGTATTGAGCGTGAAGTTCATCTCCATCCCGGAACTGAGCACGTGTGTTATGTACTAAACTGGTCTCCTGCTTTCTGCTCACAATCTGCAAGTGCTAACAAAGTCACTGATGTCCTGGACAGTGTGATATGTTATGGGGTGTCGATAAGTTCAAAACACTGCAGAATAGAAGGTGGAGAAAACCAGGGGATTCATCTAACACCGAGGCAAACATGTTGGTAAACAGTGCTCCATGTCTTGTGACAAACTGCTTCTGGTACAGAGAAACAGTATTTGTCAGACCACGGCTCTGACATGAAGCCAGGTGTATGTACGACTTTTTCCCATTTATACACTGGTCCTTTCCAGTTGAAATTTGAGTCCCCATCAGATGAAATGTACAGTAATACAACATCCTTCTTGGAGATGAACCTGTAACCTATACCACCCAATGGCTAAGTGAAATGCACATGGGAAGGGTTTCTCTGTGAAATCATATTTTCAAGTCTTCATGAAGAACATCAATCACAGAGATGCCCTACAGGTGCACTCTGACCGTCCGCCAGTTATCCCAGTAGGAAAGAAAACTCAGTGGTTTTTCATTTGGTCTTAGCTACTGTGACAGCCTTCACTTCACTTCAGAGGGCCACTGGGGGATGAGGCCAGGTGGCAAGTACACTATTCCTGAAACTTATGACTCTAAAACTCAGAAAAGCACCCAGAGCACGGGTCAGCAGATTACAGCATCTGCTGCCACTCCAGCCTTGGCCCAAATTCCATTTTCTTTACAGGACTACACAAGCCACTCTGGGAATGGAGGACGACAGTTGCAACAGAGGTCCTCTCAGAGCCAGGACCTGGGACTCTCTGAGAGGTCGAGTTCCTGCCTTTTGCCTTGGCATGGTCAGCTCAGCAAGTATACACGTGTGTGTGTGTGTGTGTGTGTGTGTGTGTGTGTGTGTGTGTGTACAGGGACAGAGGCATTTCTCCCAGGCATCCTCCAGCAGTGTTGAAAGCTTCCTTGAAGCAAGCTGGCCTCCCCTTCACCAGGAGGCTGAATCTGACTTGGATCTGCAGACCGAGATCAAGAGTGTGCCTTTTCTATCGTGGTGAGCCTATCAGGCTTCGGGTCCACAGATTGGAGGGGGTTTTGGCTGGTTTTTTTTTTTGTTTGGTTTTTTTTTTCTTTTATTGGTTTGTTGTTGTTGTTGAGGGTTTCTATTGTTTTGTTTTGTTTAGCCATGTGTTACCATAATAAAAATAAATAAATATATCTAGAGAGAAGGACATACTTAGCATTTATAAGGCTTCTAATAGCCCTGGGAGCCTCTGGTGAGCAAGCTATCATCAAAGCTTGCTCCAGGTTACAGCATCTTCGTGGTTTCTTACCACTGTGAGGCCCATTAGTAAGCTTTCACACTGACCTGGAGGTTAAGTTTGGCAGCTCCTCTGGGACGCCACCACGGATAGTCAGCAACCATCCCAGAGCTTCCTGGAGCTGAGAGGCCCAAATTTTTAAAATTCAGACTCCATGTTAGAGAACCTGGCCTAAGTTTGAATTCAGGTAAACTACAAGTCTGGCACCTCGCATTAGTTTCCAAGTTGCCCCCAATAAAACCCAAGCCTCCCTCCAGTCTCTAGGCTAATCCCCAACAAGACCAGTGTCTCCAGGTTATTTCCCCAACAAACCTGTACCCTCAGGTTACAAGCCCACCCTTTGCCTAACGACCACCAATGCAGAGGGGAGCAGAAGTTAAGTTTAGGATATGACTCCCGGCACCAGCCAATTATGTTAAAGGCCATAGTAGCTTTCCAATTAGATGCTTGCACACATACTCCCTGCTTGTTGCTTACTATAAAGCCTTGCACCAATAGACATTCGGGGCTTCCCCATCTAAAGCCATCCTGTGTGACAGCAGTGTGGCAGGGATGGGGGAGGAGGGAGCTAGCTCAAATAGAATAAAGACCCTGCTGTGAGTTGCATCAGATTGGCTCCTGGGTATGTTTTGGGGATCACTAACATTTCCCTGGCACAACAAAGGTCCTCCCTTTGCTCACGTACTTCTCCGCCTCTCCTTTCACCTTAGTGACAGGCTCTGTTCCGTGGAGCCACCAAGTGATAATGGAGAGATGGAGAGCAACCCCACATATGCCTCCCTGCTTAGGGTACAAGCTCATAGGTCTTGGTTTTCATAGCCAAACAGACTAAAGTGGTAGCATGAAACTCTAAATTTCCCAGATCTGGATTCTGTTAATCGTATCAGCGTTAATAAACCAAGTCTAGTTCGGCACACCTCTCTCCTATTTAGTTGTATGTCCTAAGACTCGTTCCCACACAGGTCTCCGGGCTTCAGTCAGGGCGACTCTGAAACCCTGGTTGTTATCTGGCAGTGCGAATTCCCTGTGGAATTCCCTTGGCCTGTGAGCTCACAGATCCATTCTTATTTTGGGATCTTAGCTCCTCCCTCCTCTGTGGCTCTCTAGCTGATTGCCATCTATAATCTAAGAACGATGAGTACATTTGAGCAGCTGCTAAGCACCCCAAGCAAGACAACCCCGCCAGGTAGGGACCCAGGTAGACACTTCCCATTTGCGGCTTCATGCTGCTTAAAGCCCTGCCAGAGAACAAGCAGCTGGCTGGCAAAAACGGATCAAGAAAACCAGCTCTTCCTCGTTAATTTCACATGGTCTAGCTTAGGCCGGTCTAGCACTCTTGAGAGAGGATAAAAGAAATTGGAAAGGGTACAACAGCTGTCTCTTATCTAACCAGAGCCGGAATGGCTGCAAGACACTGCTGCAGTGGCAGACTAAATCTAGAACCTGCCCATAAAACACTGCTTGAGAGCTCTTGTTTGCGGTGTTAGAGTTGGGGGTTGGGGGTTTTCAGGTTGCAGATTTAACCCAGAGCTTCGCAGGGCTTTCTACACTAATCAGCATGTTTCCACTGGATGTGCCACATCCCAATGTAACAAGGGTTAATGACTGTACAATAAGCCTGCCTTGACTTCTCTCCCACAGACAGCTAAGCATAAAGAAACGGAAGGAGGGATGAATGGGGTCTCATAAGATGTCCTTCTCTTTGCAGGGACATCAGTAGCCACCTATTTAAGAACTTATTATTGTGTGCATGTGTACACATGCATGTCATGGTGTGCCCAGGAGGTCAGGGGACAACTTACAGAGATCATTCTCTCCCTCTAACCATGTGGGTCTCAGGGATCAGGCTTGGGTCAGCCACAGTGACCAGTGTGCCTTCATTAGCGGGCCATCTTACCCGCCATATTTAAGTCATTTTAAAGGCCTAGAAAGGTGGATATTTGAATGGAGCTCATCACCTGTTGGCATGGTGATGATACGAATTCAAGTTATCCGTTATCGTCATGAATGCTTCAAAGCCAATATAAGAAGAAGGCCAGTTAGCAAGAGAACTGGGGGAGCCCAGGGAAGGGACCAGAACTATGAGCTGTGTTTGGTGTGATTCCACAGCTGCCCCCAGAACCGTCTTACCAAGAACACTCAGCTCTCTGGTCTCAAGAGCAGAAACACTAAGAGC
This sequence comes from Mastomys natalensis, assembly GCA_021653895.1. Classification (NCBI taxonomy): domain Eukaryota; kingdom Metazoa; phylum Chordata; class Mammalia; order Rodentia; family Muridae; genus Mastomys; species Mastomys natalensis. The sequence continues at coordinate 128,135 of JAJTUV010002282.1, read as the reverse complement.
TTCACATGAGTTTTAAGAAGACAGTACTTCATTCCGTAGCGGCACATCAACCAGTAAACTAAAGAATAATGATGTGACACACTTGTCTTTCTCAGAGGGAGCAGGACTCTTCCTCTTATCCAGACTGTGTTTCATTTTTGGTCATCCCCACCATTTGAAAACTATGTGGAATGTGGTTTAATAGTTTAAAAATATACGAGTGAAATCTTGCTAATCATTTCATGGGCATGTCTAAAAAGTTCTAAACCACAGAAAGCTTTTCAAAGAATCAGCCATTAACAGTTAAGAAGCAAGTTTCTAAAACACACTGAGAGTTCATGATCTTTTATTAGCAAAGATTTAGCTTCTTTCGCCAAAGAACAGGTTTTCAAGGAAAAAGATGTCAAGGTTACAGCCACCCACTGGTGTAATAATCTCCAAGATTGAGATCACAATCTCTCAGAACTCTGGTCACAACATCAATGAGAATGTTTGCAAAAAAAAAACAGATATTACTGAAGGCAGACCGCTGTAACTAAAACCCCTCCTGCTTTCAACATCTTGGGATTTGGGTACATCCTCCGTTTACAGGTGAGACATGATTCACTCAGCAGAGTAGAGTGCCTTTTAGAAAAGGAGAGAGAGAGAGACCGATCCAGAGAGGGGGAGGATTTGAGAACACACAAGTACCACGGCAACCATCACATCTAAGATATAGACAATACCTATCGATCCTGCTTGCAGCTACTTCCTGTGAGCTTGCCAAAACCAGCATGGCGTTCTTCTTCGCCATCTCTGAGTCAATCATACATCGATCCAGAGGCTGCAGATAATTAGACACCTTTCTGCTCCATCCTCAGCTTGTAGACCTTCCTAAGTAGACCAGATACTGAACATCTCCTGAGCCATAAATAAGCTCTACTTGCTTTTAAGTCGGGACTCTAGAGACTGGACCACTCCCATGTGACCACAGCCTGTGGTTGCTCGGCAAAGGGAGGGCTCTCCTCCACCCATCTTTTCGTACTGCTTTTTGTACATGACCATTTTGAAATAACCATCTATACAACAAAATCTTTCAATTATTTTACACTATGATTTTCATTCTATCAACAACTTGCACATTGACAAAAACAACAACAACAACAACCCTTATTCAACATTAATCCATCCAATATAAACTATAACCAGACCTGGTGACCCAAGCAGGTGATCCTGGCTACTCGAAAGAGAGGCTGAGTCTTGAAGATTGCAAGTTCAAGTCCAGCCCGGGCTTCTCAAAATTAAAAATGAGAAGAGGGTTGAGCTATAACTTAGCTTCCCTAGAACATGTAAAGTTCTAGGTTCAATCCCAGAACTGGTAATAAATACATATGTAATATTCTATGTGTGTGTATACACATCATTTTTCTTCACCAATAATGTGTGGCAATCAGTATATCTTCATCATTATATTTTCTCAGCTTTGGGATTGAACAAACCACCCTAAATGACCAAAGCCTTTGAGGGTTAGAATCACAAAACCATGTCATGTTGCAAAACAAATACAGCAAACCACTAGACAGAGCAGCTGTTCCAATGAACACTTTCTAATTCCTCCCAGCTTCAGCTTGCCTGAAACCTAGAAGGTTCTCACCTCCCCCCACTTCCCAGAACAAACATATTTACGTGGCAAAACCATAATATGCTTTTTACTTACTCATCAAGAAAAAAAAATGTTCTAAATATAAAGTTCCCTTTACAGAGCCACTCTGAGAAGCAGAAAAACAACCCACTGCCTGTGCCTGCCCCATCCGTATCAGGGTGCCAACCAGGGGGCTCAGTTTGTAAACAGTACACATTTAATCCGGAAGCTGCCAGATCCAGTACTCCATCCTCTTGTCTATATTTTATTTTTCATAATAATCTTTTTAAATATATTTTTGTTTCATTGCAGGGGAGGTTTTATTTTGGGTGATATTGTTTGTTTGTTTCTTTGTTTGTTTTAGACAGAGTCTCACATGGTAGCTCAGGCTAGCCTCAAACTCTCTGCCTCTGCTACTTCTGGAGCATTGGGGTGAAGGCATGAACCACCACCCAGCTGGAACAGGCTTATTAATTAACAATATTTGCTTTCAAATCATATTGCTCTAAATATAGAATACTCTCCATTTGTACACCTAATCAGTTCGCTTCCTTTAGAATTTTTTTTTTAACGATGTCCCCAGCTCCTCAGAGCAGTGCTATGGTTTTTTATCTGAAATTGTGCCTCCACATGCTTGGCCTTTAAATACCTGTGCCCTGACCCGTCCCTCCCTGCCCTGCCCTGTCCTGCCTGGTGGCGCAATTTCTGGAGGCTGTTGAAACTTTAGGAGTTAAGACTGGCTGCAGAAGGAAATCCCTGCTTCCTGGTGATATGAAGAGGCTGCATCGGCAGGTCCTCCTAGCCACGAGGGCCTGAAGCTCGGGCAAAATCAGTCTTTCCTCCTGAGCTGTTTATGTCAGGGGTTTTGTTGCAGTCGGGGGAAATGTAACCAACACTGTGGTTCAGATCAATCTCCCAAACACTTATAGGATGATTTCCAACTCAATTACCCTTCTGCAATCTAATTCATTTGTTCAAAATTTCAAACCTTCTCCCAGCCACTCTAATTCTCGCTTCTCGGCTAAGACTGGCTGCATTTTTTTTCCCTGAAGAGCACAAGGATCATTGACTTCAAAGCAGGTACTTTTCAACCTTGCACAGAGGAGAGGGATGACGGGCTACATTGTATCTCTTTCCACTGCTGTCTCCAACATTCTCTAGGGACAATGGTAGAGCTCTGAACTGCTGTAATCAAGGCAGGAACATGCTGCCTCTGGACCTTCAGAAACCCAGTCTTTCCCTCTGTTTTACCAATTCTGCTCAAAGCCTCAAGACCACAAAAGCGTGTTTTCAAAAATCCCAGCATCTCCAAACGGGATGGGAGCCAGTGCGTTCCTAAGCTCCCCAAAGAGCTTGCGCACTGAGCCAATTCCATCAACACTCTGAAACTCTCTCTTTAGAGGCTTGCCCCTGCTATAAAAACTCCAAAAGCTCTAAAGATTCTGGCTCTTACCCAGAGTCTGTCTCTCTACTACCAGCTCAGTCAGTTTTAAACTCATGAACACCATCCATTCAACTTCTTGTCTCAGTTTGAGCACCTCTGTTCTTCTCTTTCTTTCTTTTTCTTTCTTTCTTCCTTTTTTTCACTATTACATAAATCATGGAAGTTTTTAGTTATTTTTAAAACTGACAAATAAATTTACACATTCATGGAGAACATCTGGACACTGTTGTACCACCAAGTGTTTGGTCAACTTAACCCAAGCTACAGTCATTTGAGAAGAGGGACCCCACCAGACTGAACAGTGGGCAAGTGTGTGGGGGCATTTTCTTGACTCATAATTGATCCAGGAGTTCCCACCCACTGTGGACGGAGTACCTCCTACCTATCCCACCCTCAGAACATGTGGTCCTGGATGGTATAAGGAAGCAGGCTGAGCAAGCCATGAGGAGCAAGCTAGTTAGCAGCAATTCCCCACGGTCTCAGTTCTGCCTTCAGTTCCAGCCTCCAGGTTCCTGCCTTGACTTCCTGCTCAGACTTCTGTCAGTGATGGGTGTGACCAGACAGATGTAAGCTAACATGCCCTTTCTCTCTGAGTAGCTTCTGGTCATGGTGTTTCATCAGAGCAACAGAAGCCCATCAAGTCCCAGTGGTCAGCACACCCATCACTGATTTCTAAGTGTTGCCACGGACAAGACCCCATTGCTGCTCTAAGGGGCTTGGATCATGAAAGTACTTCACCTGTGACATTTTGAAATAAAAATCCCACCCCTAAGGGAGAAAACAATGCTCTCCCTGATCTTACCTAGACCATGCTGTCTGTTTTGACTTCTCAGATCACATCCCCCCTCCCATTTGTCCAGTGCATCAGCCCTCTGAGCTTACCTTCCATTCCTCCCTGGTTTGTCTTACAAGCAGACATTGGCTAGGCACCACTAGCCCCTCTCCATTCCTCCTGCTCTGCTTTCTCTCTCTCCTTTCCCATTCCTACTCCCCTGGGTCCTCCTCCAGAAAATCCAGTCATGACAAGCACTGAGAACTATGGCTTCCACTCAGAGCCAGGCCTTCATGAGGTGCTGGCCTTCCACCCTCAGGAATTCATGACAGTGCCTCCAACAAGTGTTTTCAACAGTCTTTAAGCCATCAATAATTACAGCCACCATTCACCAGGGCAATGCACACAAGGCCATGTGTTACCTTCCAACCTCTTTTCTCCCTAGAAGCTTTTACACAACTCACGATATAGTCATACATAAAGTAATACACAAACCAAACATTTACTGATGATAAGTAAATGTACTTAAAAACAAGATTTGATATGCATATAACTTTAGTATTAATTAAAGGTGAATACAAATGCTTATACTTCTGAGATGGATATGGTTTTACATTTTTCTGTAATGAATTTAATCTTGGCTGATATTTCATATTGCAGAACATAGAATGTATTAGTCAGGGTTCTATATAGTGACAGAACTTACAGTCAGAACTTCTTAATACGTGTGTGTGTGTGTGTGTGCGCGTGTGCGCGCGCGTGTTCATGGGTATGGGTGTACTTGCCCATGGGCACAAGAAAAGAAGCCAGGGATTGACATTAAGATGTCGACCTTCAAGCATGAGAACCAGAGTTTGAAGCCCCAGCACCCATGTAAAAACCTAGACATGGCTCTGAGACTCCAGCACTAGCAAGTAGCCACAGGCAGATCCTGGGAGCCTGCAGGCCGCCAGCCTAACACAACAGTGACAGACCTGTCTCTAAGCAGAAAGCACACAGCAATAGAGGACACCTGAGACCTTGATTTCACATCTGTGTAAACACAGGTGTGTGTACCTGCACACTCACAAGCATGCACTACACACACACACACACACACACACACACACACCGGGCACAAAACGCAAATCAAGATTGGATATTCACAATTTCTTTTTTTAAGGTTGCTTGTCAATGTGTTTTTCTGGATATTTTTCTTTCCATTCATTACCTTTTATGGCAATAAAATAGCTTTGTCAAAAAAGAATCTTAATAAAATGTCACTCCAAGTTTTAAGTGAAAGAAGTATTTGAATTATCTTGTTTAAACCTGAAGGCTATGATTTTTCTTGCTTTGTTTCCAAAGACAAAACATTAAATTTGTGTTAAGTTATTTAATACTGTCTTCTCTGAAACATATTCATATTTCACAAATAATGCTTAATCTTTAAAAATCAAAATTCTTGCTGGGCAGTGGTGGCGCACGCCTTTAATCCAGCACTTGGGAGGCAGAGGCAGGCGGATTTCTGAGTTCGAGGCCAGCCTGGTCTACAGAGTGAGTTCCAGGACAGCCAGAGATACACAGAGAAACCCTGTCTCGAAAAAGAAAAAAAAATTAAATTCTTAGATTCTTACACAGGGAATAGGAAATGGACAATTTCAAAATATAGCATATACATGTATGAAAGTGTCATAAGGAAACATTATTATACATAATATGTACAGTAATAATAAACACACTGTGTGTGTAAATATACATAGAGAGATATATATGTGTACACATACACACACATATAGTTGTTGTTTTGTTTTTCAAGACAGAGTTCTCTACGTGACCCTGGCTGTCCTAGAACTCACTCTGTAGACCAAGATAGCCTCGAACTCAGAGATCCTCCTGACTCCTCCAGAGTGCTGGGATTAAAGGTGTGTTTTACCACTGCCCTGCTTTAATCAATATTTTCAAAATATGAAAAGTGACAGATATGGGATGAAGTTGACCCTAACCTTTAAAATTGCCCCTCCCCACCTTTTCCCACACCACATTTCAGTTGGGAAACCACCACGCACCCAGCCTTGGCCATATGGTTAGATGAAGCTATATGATTGCTTCATCAATCAAGCACATGACCTGGACCTGGCCAATGAGAATTCCACATTCTCCTGCTCAACCCCACCCCCAACCGCAAGGGTCCTCAAATCCCCGGACCGTGCTGGGGGTCTCTGATGAAAGCAAAGGGAAGCGGACTGTTCCATGGTGGCTAAGCTCGTAGGCACCGAGTGGCCACCTCCACCTTGCCCTGGAAAAGCGGTCTGCAACAGGCGAGCTGGGGAGAGCTGCTTCCTGGGTCTGACTACCTGGATCCAGCTGTGACTGGAGCCAAACCGCTGGTGACTTTCCACCAACACCGCCTAAGGATTCTTTTGTTTGGGTCAAAATGAACAAAGTTTGATTCGCCACGGCCAACCAAAATTCCCCTATACACAACCTACTGGTGCCAAGAAGCTCATAAAATTCACTGAAATTAAAAGAAAAAAAAAGTTTGATCTTTGCAAAGACTGTGTGAATCGGCCAAGTGTTCTCTGTTACTGCGCCGTGATTTCTGGAGGCACGGGGCCGGTATGGAGCTTCCGTCCATACGCAGGTCTGCTTCAGGGAGATTAACGCTCTGGATGCCCTTCACCCAGGCCTCACATTTTGGAGGTTTGTGTTTTAATCCCTCAAACCTGTCTTAAGGTCAGTTTCTATCAATTACTCTCTCCCTCAGCATAGGCAGCCTCCAGCTTCAATATCAAAAGCCACACACGACCACAATTAGGCAGAAATGCTAACCAAAACTGTGTTTAACTGTTCCACTGCTTCTGGTGGTCAGATCAGAGCTGATTTCTTTCTCTTAAAAGAAAAAATAGTAATCTTAGCTCTAACTTAATATTGAAACATCCATAAAGGAAGCCTAACTCCTGGTCTAGAAGCAAACCCCCTCACACACTGGCCCCATCTTACACCCCTCCCACCCAGGACTGGGGCTCCAGGAGGGCCAGGAGATGGCCAGGCTCTGTAACCCAGTGCTCTCTGCTCACACTCTTCCTCCAAACAGGGCTCACACTCTTCCTCCAAACAGGCTCACCGCCTTCCTTCCTTCTTCTCTGCGTGAACCCCTCCCCCATGACTCTCCAGCCCAACGTACATCCCACATTTTCAGGAAGAGCCCTTATAACAGTAGCCATTGCCTCCTGAAGTACCTTTCATAGTACACAGAAAAAGGCAATCAGTAAGAAAAGATATAAGAACTAGATGCCTCAGCCGGGCAGTGGTGGCGCACACTTTAATCCCAGAACTTGGGAGGCAAAGGCAGGTGGATTTCTGAGTTCGAGGCCAGCCTGGTCACAGAGTGAGTTCCAGGACAGCCAGGGCTACACAGAGAAACCCTGTCTCGAAAAAAAAAAAAAAAAAAAAAAGAAAGAAAAGAAAAAAAAAAAGAACTGGATGCCTCCCCCAAAGCCAGACTTGTAGTTTCCATTTGACACTTCCTTTATGCCTAAGAGATTGTCACATGACCCCAGGTATATTTGTACACAAAACCGATATACAAACATTTACTAATAATAAACTTTGAAGAAATTTATTTTTAAAGTTCATTGAACCTTTCCACATGTTAAAGATGAAAGAAATTGGTTCACTCATGAGATGGAAGTGCTTATTTATTTTTACCTAAGGAGTCAAATCTTGGGTCAGAGAGATGGCTCAGTGGGTAAAGGTGCTTGTAGCTAAACCTGACGACCTGAGTTTGATCCTCAGGGAACACATGTGTGCATGCATACACACACACACACAATTAAATTAACATAATAAAAACTTTTCTCTAAAGAACTACATTTGGCTAGATATCTGATACTGCAGGACATCCAGCGTCAACAGTTTTCTGTTTATCAATTTAATTTATAATAATAAACACCATTTAAGACAGCCACTTCGTTTCAATACATAGTTTACAAGGGCAGAAGTGTGTTCAGAACCATTCCAGAAACCACTGGAAACTCAAGAGCTACACCAGGAATTTGAAGCAAGTGATTACTGCTTTTGTGCCCAAGACTGTCACTTGAAATGGCTATTTAATTCCCGGAAAACTTTACAACACTCTGGTTTTCTCTGAATTCTTCTTTGTGACTTAAAAAAAAAAAAAAGTCTGACTCTATTTTTAATATTGGAGCACTGACAGCTTTCAGATCCTCCCCCTCCCCTTCAGCCTGATAGCCACACAAACTGTACAAAAACCTGCCTTACCTGTGTGGTCCAGACCTGTCCTTGTGAAGGAGGGCCCCTCCCACTAACCCACTACCCACCCACGCTACAAACAAAAGGCACGCCCATCCCCCACCCAATCTAAGTGGACCACTTTGGTTGCAACCCTCATTCTCCCCAGAAAGCCTCACCGAATAAGTGCCAAATCCTCTCATGCTCTCTTGACACGGTGTGGCCCCAGCATCTAACTAACGGGGAACAGGAAGAGTTAATCCCTACCTCCATGGTTATAGTTTGCGTGTGAAGTGTCCCCTACAGGTCCACTGTTTGCACGTGTGGTCCCTAACTGGTGACGCTGTTTGGGAAGGTTGTGGAGCTTTTAGGAGGAAGAAGTGCTGGCCTCAGGGTTGCACCCGCCCCCTCACTTCCTGTTCTCTCTGCTTCCTGAGTGCTGAAGCAACGTGATCAGGCAGGTTCCAGTTCCAGCAGCCTGCCTTCCCCGCTAGCTGCCGTGGCTTCCCTTTCTCCCGTACATTGTTTTGTCAGGGTATTTTATCACAGCAACAGAAATCAAACTACCACAGTGCGGTGACCGGTGACCGAGACCGTGGGCTCCTATACAGGCCTTGTTAGATCTAGATTACAGATAGAATTCAGTGGAATGTCATAGAGCCATGAACGACATTCCTGAACGTAGGAAACCTCCTGTTGCAATGCCTGATTAGGAAGTTCTCAGCCTAGAGTTCAGTTCAACACGGGTTATATGGAAGGACGCCTTGGTCCACTTTCCATGGCTATAACAAAACACCTGAGACAAGGTAATCTGCAAAGGGTAGAGGTATATTTGGGTTGTGAAGACCAATCTGGCACACGCTCAGCGTCTGCTGGGGGCCGCGGAGGACATGGAGACACAAGTAAACACATGTGGCTGGTCTCCCCCTTCTTAGGAATCCGTTAATGCCATCCTGGGGGCTCTGCCGTCATGACCCCATGAACCATAATTACCTCCAAAAAGCTCAAAGTATCAACAGAAGGGTCTGAGGGTTGACTTTCCAACACATGACCTTCAGGAAGACCCCCCCTCATGCTGCAGAAAATGGGTCCCGAGTATCTAGGGATACCTAGCTATTGCCCTGAAACAATTGAGTGTTTGCTTAAGTAAAGGCTTGGCTCTAGCTTCCTCCTTGGATATCTCTGAGGCACAGCAGGATCCCAGGTGACACAAGTCAGGCTCCCTTATCACCACGGTTGCTAACTCAAGTCTGCACAGGTTGGGGTGGAAAGACAGATTCTTACTAACATTCTAAGCTAGCATGCCAGGGTAACTGAAGGGCTAACATGAAAAGTTGCAAATGGTACCATCCTTCAAATAGTATCTTCTGTCAATCAAATGGTAACATTTACAGGCACATAGCACAGAAAGTCTTGTGTCTTGTCAGCCATGCCTAGATTCCTAAAGGTCAGAACCATGAAAAACAGATTTTCTTGGAGACAGAGGTTATAATACCAAAATGTCAAGTGCTTACGCATCTTTAACTGCTCCTGTTGGACCTAGGGGGAAAAGAAAAACATTTGTATTGGCGTGATAGTACTTATAAAAACTAAACCCAATGCCTAAGTGGATTGAAAATTCCTAATTGGAATGTGTGTGTGTGTGTGTGTGTGTGTGTGTGGTGTGTGTGCACGCATGCGCTCATGCATCTAGCCCCTTTCCTTCCCACCCACAGACCAAACACAGCCCAAGGCTCTTCACTGATCTTCTGGGCCCTTCGCCCACCTCTGTCTGAAAGACTCAGAGCCGGAGCGTGGCTCCTACCTTTATTATCGAAGACATTATTATGCCATCCTATACCATATGAAACCTCATTTCCCCCTGGAATCAAACAAGGGCAAAAAGACTGTCCTTCTCAAAGGAAATGAAAGTGGTCAGAGCATTCCAGAGAAAGGAGGGAAGGCTTGCTTACAAAGTGGGTGGGTAAATACGGAGAAGACACAGAATGCCATATGACTCGACCAGACTGAAAGCAAGTTTGGTTTCCTCCATAAAGTGTGTGTGTGTGTGTGTGTGTGTGTGTGTGTGCGCGCGCGCGCAGGAGACAGACAAGCAGGCAGGCAGACAAGGAGGCAGAGACAGACACTTTGGAATTGAAAATCCTTTACACCATCCTAAAATTAAATATACAAAGCACCCTAAAATTAAATTATAAGACAACAAAAACAGCCAGCAAGAGGATATTTTTTTAATAGTACGAATAAATAATAAACAGTCAGTGCCTCAAAAAAGAGCAATTTTCAGAGTTGAAACAAGCAGAGAATCTAGAAGAAAGACCAGAAAGAAATAATATTCTCCTTAGTTTCATTCACAGGAATCGGGAGAGTGGATTCCTGTTCCTTGGGTGATGGGGGAGGGGACATCCTGAGGCGTGAGGAACTTTGATTCTCAGAGTCTTATACAGAAAACACATCTCGAGTCCACAGTTGCTGTGGACATGAAGAGCACATGGAGCAGTCAAGGACAGGGCACCCTGAAGCCGCGTGCTGCATCCCAGGGATGGTGCAGCAGGCCTGGCATAGAACCGGAAGGCAACACTCCAGCGGAGTCCTCTCTCCAGTGTCTGTCTAACAATCACCAAATCATTATGCCCCGGTGTCTAGTGATGGGGGCACCCTGGACAGAGATGTCTCGGAAGACAAAGCGTAGTAGCCAAGTTCTTTTAAAAACTGCAGCATGTGTAATTGTCCTCACTTTAATCAGCCATTGGGAAGTCTCAATCTGCTTCACCAGACTGCACCAGGCTCTGGGTGCCATTAGAGTCTCTCCCTGCTGGGCTCACTGCGGGTGCACATCCCAGCAGGCTCAGCGGGACTGGGTGGTGTCAACTTCCCAAAATCTGCATCTCCTTCCTTTTCTAAGATGCCGCATGGGAAAACCTGTGTGTGTGTGTGTGTGTGTGTGTGTGTGTGTGTGTGTGTCTAGTAGCTGTGGCTGGATAAGAGGAAGGACCTGCACTTCACCCCGTGCAGGCAGGGCTGTAGAGCAAGCACACCTCATTTTCAGAAGAGAAAGGAATCGCCATTGAGAAACCAGATAACACGGTCAGCTAACAACTAGAGTACAGAGACTGTGACTCCTACATACCTGCTTCTTTTCAGAGTCTTTTTTTTTCTTTCTTAAGATAACTGTGTAATATTTGGAAATCTGTGGCAAAAGTATTAGAGTACATAGGTACATAAATGTGAAATTTAAAACCACTTTATCCTGAAAACAGGTCAGATCATAAAACGATAAAAAAAAAAAAAAAATTCTAAGTGTCTGACCTCCCTGTAGCATTTTAACCATGTATTGTTTAATTACAATAGACAGGATCAAGATTTCTAATCTAATTTATGTCAAAATATGTTTTGACTAGAATTATTCAGAGTGGCAAAAAAAAACCATTTGTTTTAAACTATATAAATTTGGTTTATAATTTATTCAACAAGTATCTAGAGAGGTGCGCTGACTTCTCCATGGGTTCCAGACACACATCATGCATCTCTGCTAAAACAAACAGCAACAAAACCTTCATTTTCTGACAAACTGCCTCTTCCCTGTTTAAACAGCATTTGTGAGTTAATGTCACGGGCCTTAAAAGACACAAGAGACAGAAGAGGAGGCTGGAGAGACAGCTGAGTGGTTGAGATCACTTGCTGCTCACGTAGGGGACTCAGTCCCCAGCCTGCATCCACCTGAAGGCTCACAAACATCCAGAACTCCTGCTCCTGGAGGTCCTATACCTTCTTGTGACCTTAGAGGGCACCAGGTAAGCACGGTGAACACACACACACACACTTAGGGAACACACTCAAACACATGAAATAAAACAATCTTTAAAATCCTTTTTAAAGAAATAGAAGGAAGGTGGCTGTCTTATATGGAAAGGAGATCGTACGCACTTAAACTACAGAAGAAGCCTGTTTCTTTCCGAAGGTAACCACCTTTAAGACTTAATAATGATGTGAGCTGTTCTCATGAGTTCGCCAGAATTGTGCTTACACTTTACACTCAGGAACAATTTCATTACTGTATCCATGAGTTCTCAAAAATCAAAAGCCTGCCACATAAAAGTGCACTGCAAACTCAATCAAACCAAACGTGTGCGTGTGTGTGTGTGTGTGTGTGTGTGTGTGTGTGTGTGTGTGATCTGCTATTGTGTGGCAGCAATCGTACTTCTTACTAGATTTAGGGCCCAATCAGACCACCTATTATTATCTCCTTGCCAGGAAATCCCTCCCATATCTGAAAAGGGAAACATTCACACACCCAGGGATGGGGACATGGACACAGCTTTGTAAGGAAGGCCATTCAATTGGACAACACCTTACTCCTGTCCTTCCTCACTTTAAAACACATTTCCAGGGCCAGCGAGGTGGCTCGGGGACAAAGATGCCTGCAGCCAAGCCTGATGACCTGGGTTGAATACCTAGGACCCACAGGGTTCAAAGACAGAACTGACTCCCACAGTCTGTATTCTGACCTCCACAAGCATGCCAAGGCATGCACACACACGTGCAGGCACGCACGCACATGCGCACGCGCGCCACACACACGAACACCCACACACATGAGGAGAGAAGTAATTAAATGTTTTTTTAATTCTATCAATTGAGGGTACACAGCTTTGTGTTAGTTCACTTGCCTAGCATAAACAAGGGCCTGGTTCAATTAGCACCACCACTAAATTAATTAGTTGATTAATTACTTCACTTTAAAAAAAGAAATTCATGGTGTCTTAGTTATAGTTTTACTCCTGTGAACAGACACCATGACCAAGGCAACTCTTATAAGGACAACATTTAATTGGGGCTGGCTTACAGGTTCAGAGATTCAGTCCATTATTATCAAGGCAGGAGCATGGCAGCATCCAAGCAGGCATGGTGTTGGAGGAGCTGGGAGTTCTACACCTTGATCTAACTGCAGCCAAGAGAAACTGAGTCTTCAGCATTGGGTGTGTCTCACAGTGACACACCTCCTCCAACGAGGCCACACCTCCCAACAGTACCACACTCTGTGGGCCAAGTATATTCAAGCAACTACACATGGGAAAATTCATATTTGGGAAGAGTACATTCTTGTGATGTGTCTCACATTCCAGGAACAGACCCACTAAGCCAATTGGATGCAAGACACTACCTTAGCCTGGTAGCTTCCATGGTAGCTGGAAGGAAGCGCACATATCTTGGTCCAATAGGCAGATGTTCCTCCATACACAGTGAGTATGAAGAATGAATCAGGCTTCCAAGAATGTTCTTACAATTGTTCAAATTTACACACTCATTAATATGAGAGGTTACACACACTAGCCAGGAGAATACTTATCTTCCCTCCTGCTCTATTACAGAGCACTGGGCAGCAAAGCCAGAAGATGCATGCCAGGCAGGAGTGCTACCACTGTACAACACAATCAAGAGGTCTACCTCTGAGCCACACCCAGCCCAAGATGTCTACCACTGAGCCACACCCAGCCCAAGAGGTCTACCTCTGAGCCACACCCAGCCCAAGGGGTCTACCTCTGAGCCACACCCAGACCTTTATGCCTTCTAAAATGATAGCATGCATTTTCATATTAGAAAAAAAATCTAGTGCGGCTTCACAAGGCACTCTTCTTCAAGCATAAGCAATCAGAAAGCTAATAGCTTTGGTGCCTATGGGAAACGATAAAGACATGCAGAATGTCTCACTCTGTTTTTCAAAAGAAAAATCCTGCTGAGAGCTGTGTAAACACGCAGAGGAAAACAAGCAATTCTCCTTCATTTTAACACTTCACACTGGTTCCTCTAGTTATGGTACTAAACCTAATCATAGTCTCAATTTAGTCGAAAGAAGGAAAACAACCGCTCATTAGTTCAAATGATGGTTTTGGGTTTTTTTTTTTTCTAAGCCAGAAAAAAACAATACAGATTCATAAGCTGTATTTCTCCCAATAACGCAGAGAAAAATCTCAGGTCAATGTGTCCCAGAAATAGACAATCATGTCGATGAGTTTAATGCTCTCACAGAAAAACTCTTTGACTCTAGGTTCTTCTTAAATGCTTTAACTTTAGAGGTTAGAAAGAAAGAAAGAAACACAAACCAAGGAGGGGGGCTGGGGGCGGAGTGTTCCGTGGGTGAGAACACTTGCCGCAGACCCATGTGGACCTGAATTCCAATCCCCAGCACCACATGAAAGCTGGGCGTGATTACATCCGACTACATCCCTAGCACTGGGGGGTGGAGACAGGTGGCAGCTTGCTGGACATCCAGTCTAACTCAGACAACAAGGCCAGCTTCAGATTCAGTGAGAGGCTCGGTAGAATAAGGTAGAGAATGATGGAGTGGGATACTTGGTGCTGTGCTTGCCTCCAGGCACACCCACACCACACACACACACACACACATGCACACACACCACACACCATATACACACAGTGCACACACATATATACACACACATATACACACACATACCACACACACATACACACACACTGCACATACCACATACACACAGCACACACACATATATACACACACATGCACTACATACCACACATACATACACACACTGCACATACCACATACACACAGCACACACACATATATACACACACATACACATACCACACACCACATGCACATACATGTGCATACACACACCCACACATAGCACACACACATGCATACCCCCCACACACACACCACACAGACACACACCACACACATACACACTACATACACCAGACACACACACTGAGCCGAAGGCAGCCAGTAAGGTAAAACAATACCATTCAGCTGCTGTGACATAACCTCTTCCATGGCCGTCCATGGAAAGTCCCTCACGGTGAGATGGACTGACTCTGCAGGAGTACCCTCAGGAGCCTCTCACGTGGTCACAGTGTCAGCTCCGAGGACAGAGAACAAATAACAGGAATGAGGAAAGAACATCACGTTCTTGCCTATCTGAGGCAATGGAGGTAACCAGTCCCTCTCCATTCCCCACATTTCTGCTGTGTGTGTGTCCAAGAATGTGCAGACTCCTCATCCCTCTGAGCTGATTCTCACAGTGGGTGGTACCCTCCTGCTGCTACCCAGTCCAAACAACTTACTTACCCACCCATCTCCCTCCTCCTCCATCCCCCCTGCACCCATCCTCAGCACCCCTGTCTTCCAGACCTGACTTCAGGCCCACCCTGGCCCTGGCCCAGGCACTCTTGGCACTTGAAAGGCTCCAGTCCAACATCCTGGAAGCTTGACCCTTGTGTAAGTGCACACTTTCTGTGACTCACTCTCCCTCCAACACCAGCCACTGTAACTGCCTTTCCCTGTGGGACACTAACAGTGTAAATGCTCTCAGCACTCCAGTGAGGAAGCGCTCTTTTCAACAGGGTAGAAACATTAATCCTTTACTCTTACAAAGATCGGGTTATCACTTCCCTGTGTTAGAGGAGAGGAAACTGTATCATAGACAGGATAAGCGGATTGACCAAGGTCACAACAGACAGACGGGAAAAGCAGGGTTCCTCTGGGCTCCAAACCCCACATTCTCAGTGCTAAGGTGCCTCTCCATTCCCTCACTGCCCCAACCCCTCCTGCTTCTGTCCAATATGGAACACAAGGGAACAAGCCAAGACAGGCTTCTCACTGCCTATACATGTCCCAAGGCCACTTCTGTCTCCGGGACACCACAGGACACTAGAGATGCTAAAGGTGGGACTCAGCACTAAGACTCTTGCCTAACATGCATGAAGCCCTGGGTTTGATTTCTGGACCCCCCTACACCCTTAAAAATTCAACAGACCCTTCCATATCCTGCTTATTCACATTTTACAGTCTTTAAACCCAGTCAGGTCCCACTTGTGAGCAAGCTTTCCTAACTGGTCACGGTTTCAGTTCATTTTCCCAATTACTTCTTCAGACACAGTGTGCTCACACAATTTAAACCTTCATTTTCCTTCTTATTTGTTTCTCAAACATATTCACTCAAATAAGTATTTTTAGAAAGCTAAAACAAAAACCCAGTAAAAGTTTTGAGATTGAGGGTCTGGCCAGAACGCTGTACAAGGCAGGGACCCGGATCTGGATCCTCAGGATGTATGTGGAAGCCAGGCACAGCGTCTCATGCCTGGAAGCACAGTGTTTGCTAGGGAGCAGAGCCAGGGGGTTCACAGAAGCCAGTCTAGTTTAAACCTGAGTCCCGGGTTCAGCGAGAGGCTGTCATAAAAAGTAAGGTGGAAATCAATAGAGGAAGATCCCCAACATCTGGCCTCCTGTACACACACACGCACACTCACACACACTCATGCACACACATTCACACACACTCACACACACTACACACACACTTACACACATACACACATGCACACTCTCACACACACTCATGCACACACACAATACACACACATGCACACTCTCACACATACACGCTCACACACACTCATGCACATGCACACACCCTCACACATACACACACTAACACACTCAAACACACACACACATGATTGATTGATTGATTGAAATATAATTGTTTAAGTTTGGAAACTGGTCTAGAGGCCAAGGATACTGCTATGAATAAAATATAAGAGGGTCTCAGGAGGATGTCTCATGGGGGAGGGAAACACAAGATAAAAAAATGAGCAAAAAAAGGCCAGGTGTGGCGGCCCAAGCCTTTAATTCCAGCACTTGGGAGGCAGAGGCAGGCAGAGCTCTATGAGGTCAAGGCCAGCCTGGTCTACAAATTGAGACCAAGAACAGCCAGGGCTCTGTTACACAGAGAAACCCTCTCTCAAAAGAAAAAAAAAAAGGAAGGAAGGAAGGAAGGAAGGAAGGAAGGAAGGAAGGAAGGAAGGAAGGAAGGAAGGAAGGAAGGAAAAGAAAAGACAGCAGCTCTCCAACAAAATGTGCTTCAGAGAGAAACAGAGAGCTCTCTGCTACAAGAGAGAAGGAAGACCCTATGACCTTTCTAGCACTAGGGCAGGAGAGCAAGGTAAGCTGTCCGTGACCACTTTGATGACGGCACCAACGTCTCCTATAATTTCCCACCAGGCATGGGTTAATGCTAAACACTACGGCCTCACTTCAACACCATCAAGCCATCTGCAGACACCAGCAAAGGCTGGCCCTTTGTGGCTACAGTAAAGGGAATACAATTACTTAGCTAATTGAGGACAAAGCGATGACTAATCTAGATAATTGGACCCCGAAGCATTACGGTAACTCCCCAGGTACACTGATAAATATGGCAATTGCTACATCCCTCCCCTCCTGACCACGGTTACATAAAAATCAGAAGCATCCACAATAAACTGCCCATAAAATCAAGGCCAGATGGTTACCCATGAGCTATCTCTGGTAAAAATTACAACTGACTGATGCAAATGTCGTATGCCAAATGCTTCTAAAATAACTGCCAAGGAAGTAAACAATTATTTGACAGTGAAATGAGATATTGAAGATATCTGGGAATGCTGGATATTTTTTTTCATGTATGTGTGTGTGCACATGTATACGTGTGTGTGTGCATGTTCATGTGTGTATGGATACACAGGCATGTGGAAGCCCATGGTTGACATCTCTTTTTTCTTTCTCACTCCACCTTGTTCATAGAGGTGAGCCAGCTTGCCTGTAATCCCACCACTGGCCAGCAGGGGGTGAGGGAGTGCTCTATGCAAAGACAGACTGGGGTTTCCTGGCCAAAACAGTGAACCCAGCTTCAGTGAAAAGCTTTGACTTAAAAAATAAAGTGGATCCGGGCGGTGGTGGCACACGCCTTTAACCCAGCACTTGGGAGGCAGAGGCAGGCGGATTTCTGAGTTTGAGGCCACCCTGGTCTACAGTGTGAGTTCCAGGACAGCCAGGGCTACACAGAGAAACCCTGTCTCGAAAAATTTAATAAATAAATAAAGTGGAGAATGAGAGAAGCAGCACTGGAATCACAGGTGGCTGCCACATTCACCCAGGTGGCCACCATGCCCACCCAGCACTTCTGTGGGTTCCAGTTCACACATCCACGTGGCAAGTACTCTAACCACTGAACCATCTCCCCAGGTTCCTGGTGGAGCTTTAAAGAATTTCTGACTTACAGTAAAAGGGAATTTTCTGGCTTCTATTCCAAAGGCTCACATAATAGTATATACCTATATGAACTGTGTACGTGAGCGGACACCCTCCTGTGACTGCAGGCATATGTGTGCATGTGGAGGTCAGAGGTCAACCTCAGGTGGGGTTCCTCAGGAGCCATTCATCTTTAGTCACAGGCTCTCTCTCTGGCCCAGAACAGACCAAGTATGGAAAGCAGGAGGCCGAGCAAACCGTAGAGATCCTACTGCCTCCTCCTCCCCGACCCCCATGCTGGGATTTTTGTATGGTTCTATTCTTTTTTATTTGTTTGGTTTGGTCTTCTTTCCATAATTTATTTTTTATTCACATCACATCCCAACCACAACTCCCTTCCCTCCTCTCCTCCCAGTTACCCTCTTACAAATCCCTCTCCCCCCCACATTCTGTTACCCCCTCCTCTTCTCAGAAAGAAAGCTCCCCTTCGGTACCACCCCATCCTGGGGCATCAAGTCCCAGCAGGAGTAAGCACATCCTCTACCAGTGCAGCCCAACCAGGCAGTCCAGCTAGGGGAACAGACTCAGAGACCGCTCCCTCCCCAAAACACACATAGTACATGTGTTCTGAGGCCCACACTCAGGTCTCAGTGGTTGCAAGGCAAGCACTTGACAAAGTGAGCCATTTCCCCAGCCCTCCCTTTGTGTGATCTGTGATCCTTTCCTTTCACTGTTTGTTTGTTTGTTTGTTTATTTATTTATTTATTTGGAGACAAGATCTCACTATACAATCCTGGAGTGGCCTAGAACTTGCTGTATAGCCCAGGCTAGCCTCAAAATCACAGAGATCTGCCTGCCCCTGCCTTTGCCCCTGCCTCCTGAGTGCTAGGATTAAAGGAATGTGCCACTCTGCTTGGCCCTCCCCGTGATTTTTCAAAGGGACTGAGTAGTCCCTTGGACTCCAGTCTTTGTTTCCTGAGGAAAGAGCTGGAAGACAAACACGCACAGGTGTTCCTAGCTGCTTGGGCAGGGGCACCCCAAAGCTCCCTGTATGGGAATAAATATCCAGAGTACTTTACACAGCCAGCCTTTCCCTGGAGAAATGCTAAAACATTGCAAAATGGAAACCCCAAGCAGCCGTCTTCCACAGCTCTAAGTTGGGAAAGATCGAGACTCCTGAGAGGAGAGAGAGCTCCTGGGGAAAGTGAGCTGTTCCCAAGAGCGACCAGAACATTCTGGAATTTAGCACATGGGAGACAAAGGCAAGAGGATAAAAGCTCCCAAAATTAAATAAGTAAGAATTGGAAAATAGCTCTGTGGTGTGGTGGTACAGTGCTTGCCTGATATGTACTAGTGAACAATATGAAAGAGAAAATAAGACCCTTAAAATCGGGAGCTCTTCCTGACTCAAAAGGGCCTTACAATGCCGTTGGCACCAACAGTTCAACTCCTCCTCCAGGCAGCCTTCTCTGATGAGCCCTGTCACTTAGCTGCTCTTGGTGCATTCGACCATACACTGCTCTCCTGTCCCACACAATTGTTCTTGAAGACTAAGCCTTCCACAGTTAGCTCCTCAACAGCCCGAAAGCTGGACTCCAACCTCCAATTACCTCTTGGTGGCAGTTCCTCCCTTGTCCTGCAGTCTCCAGGACAGCGCTCTACACAGCAGGGTAGGCCACGGGTAAACCTGACTTCAAAGGACAAGGGAACCTGAATGGTGGAGGAGTCTTCATGGCCATGAGACCACAGACTCCTCTCCACTGATGTGGCGGAGAGACTCACATGGTCTCAGCTCCATGTAACATGTCGGCCTGTCAGATTAGCCACGTTCCCTAGGCTACACCCAAGAAAGTCAGTGGTGCAGATAGCTGGGAGAAACGAGAAATAAGTGTCTGGAGTTGTCTGGATATGTGGGGAACAAAATGGGCTTCGTTGGAGACTAGCCCTGTCTACACAGCAAGTTCCAAGTCAACTAGGATACATGATGAGACTGTCACAAAAACAGATGATAGATAGATGATAGATGATAAATGATAGATAGATAGACGATAGATAGATAGATAGATAGATAGATAGATAGATAGATAGATAGATAGTTTTAGACCTCTTGAGACAAAAGCAGATTTATCATTTTCTTATAGAAAAATATTCCCGGAAGCCACCTTCTTTTCAACGTACTAATAACTTCTTACTGCAAATAGAGTAATCTCATTTTACAGAGTGTTTTGCTCCATTATCTAATCTGGAGTTTCACAGGGGCCCTAGGAAACGGTACATCCAATTACCCCACCACAATATAGATAAAGTAACCAGAGCGCAGAAAAGCAAAGTGAAACGCCCGCCCACAGCAACCCAGCAGTTACCAAAGCCTGCACTTCCAGTCCAAGGTCACTCTCTCTCCTACATCTCCATTTGCCTTTTTAATTATATTTTTCTTCAGTATGGCTACTGAAAAGTATGAAATATTGAAAGCAGGATTCCTGGGACATTTTGAAAGCTACGCTTTGTTCATACCTAGAGGTCTGGGACAGCATCATCCGTTTACGGGATCTCCCAGGCTCGGGACAGGTCTGGGGCCTGGCCCTTAGTAACTGCGATACCAAAACCACAGCTCACAGCTGGAACAGTCATCCCTACCTTAGGGCATTCCTTCTTGCCCTTCCAGGTCTCATCTTGATGAGGAACAGAAATTCCTACCACCAGCTGACGGACAGAAAATAACAATGACCAAATCCTGAAGGCAGCCAGCTGGACACACAGGCTGGGGACAATTTGAGAAGAATTCTCAAAGCCAAGGGCAGAGCCTGGTCAGAGATGACAGCGCCAGCAGCCCCCCTCACAATGCCTTCTCCTTCCCGGTTTACAGGATGTACTACTCCCTGCCCTGCTCTCTCTGAACATAAAGTAATTTTTAGCAAAGAGCAAGCCAGAGAACGGCGTGCTCCAACATGCTTGTCCTTCACAGACAAAGCAGAGCATTAGGAATTGAACACCTTGAGGGAACCTTTCAGTGCATCTGTATTTCCCTTCACCCAGGGAGAGACATGCTCAAGGAGGAAAAGTCAATCTAATACTTGTAAAGAGAATCTTTTTTCTCCAAGAAATAGGATTTTTTTTTCCCCTTAAGATACAGTCCGGCTGCCCTGGAACACCCCACATAGACCAGGCTGGCCGTGAACTTGGATCGAACCCCTTACCCTGTCCCTGAGTGCAGAATTGCCAAGACTGGCAGAGGAAACTTGATTCGAGCTTTATTTTTTTGTTTTTGTGGGAGATAGTTTTGTTGTTGTTGTTTTATTTGTTTACTTGATTTTAAAATGGTTTGAACTCGCTACAAAGTAAGGAGCTTTTGATGATGGCCTTCAACTTCTGACCTGCCTGCCTGGTCTTACAGTGCTGAGGTGTGGCCTGTTGCTATGTGCTGTAATGCTAAGTTGTCTATCCCAGGGCCCAGCTGCCTCAGGAAGAGAGAATTCTCATGGCTACCAGCTTTTGTTGTGCAAACCTTACTCCTTAATTTAAACTATTGGTTAAATAAAGATGCCTACTGCTGGGTAGAAAAGAGGTAGGCAGGACTTTGGTTCCTGGGGTTGGGGTCTGAGGCAGAGACCACAGTGAGGAAAGACAAAGGAAGAAGGTGCCATGGGCCATGGGTAGAGTGTGGGCCATGTCGTGAGGTCCAGGCAGAACATGGCAAGCGATGTCTCTGGGTTACCGTCAGGGAAATAGACACACTAGCCTAGAGGGTTGATATCTGCCCCGCTTTAGTGCTTTAAGGCTTATTATGAATACAAAGGTTGTGTGTCTTTTATTTTGGAAGAAGATGATTTAAAGTGGGGTAGAAATCCTCAAAAACTTTTTACCAAGACATTACAGACCCACACTACCATGCCCAGTTTATTGGGTTCAGAAGATAGAGTCTGTGGGTTTGTGTGTGTTAGGCAGGTACCACCTAAAGCTACATCTCCAGCCTAAAATACAACGTCTAGACTGCTTGGCTACCCTATCACTGAAATGTAATTTGTACATTAACATTTCAGAACTACACAATCATCATTCCAATTTTCATTTAACAACGATACTTCTCCCTCTAACCCCAAATCTGACAGTCTGTTAATAAAATGTCACTGCGTGAGGCTGAACTAACAGCTCAGCAGTCAGAGCATTTGCTGCTCTTGCTGATCCACGCAAGTCCGGTTTGCAGCACCTGCACATCGGCTCACAATGGCTTGTAACTCAAGTTCCAGGGGATATGCTGCCCTCTTGTGGTCTTCTCGGGCACCTACATGCACATAGCATACAGACACACATACACAGGAATACAAATAAATTCTTAAAGAATGCAAATGCACTAAACTTGCTCCACTTCTAAATCTGTTCTGGAGACTCCTCCCAGGTTTTGTTTTGTTTTTTTTTTAACAGTCTCAACTTTTTTGTTTTTCAGCCAAGCACACGTGTGATAGGTTACACTGAACCACAGCACCTGGGAGCTGAACACAAGCAGTTGTTGAGGCTTTGACACCTTCCTGCCTTCCATGTTGCAATGAAACTCGGCCACACTGGAATTTAAATCCTGCCCCTGCTCTCATTTGCATAGGATACTAACTAAGCTGAGTCACTGCTATACGAATCTAAAAGATCTGCTTCCCAGTGGCTGTCTGCAGATCCCAAAGAGACCTATATTCAAATCAGTGAATGTCACCTGGAATGGATATACTTTCTCTGGGCCTAGACTTCCAGGTGTTGTCTCTTGGACACACTTAATCCACAAGTCTGACAATGACTACACCCCATCCTCCCCAAAAAATGATAGACCAAATTTGGCCAATATTCTGGGTAGATTTCCAATGGCTCCCAACCTGTAAATGTTAAACAAGTCCAGCCAGGCTTGGTATTGCAGGTCGTTTGTCCCAGCTCATAAAGAGGCTGATCCAGGAGGGCAGCATGTTTAAGGCCAGTCCGAGCAACACAGTGAGTTCGGGGCATGCCTGGACAACTTAGTGAGACCCTGTCTCAAAATAAAAAAGCAAACCGGGGAATACAGCCCAATGGTCAAAGTCTGCGCAGCACGTGCAATTATCAGACCCTGAGTTCAAACCTGTGTGCTTCAACCAATCAAAAAAATAACTACCAAGCCTTAAGATCTTAGCTAAGGGAGGTGACAGCCACAAGGTTTCAAAAGTCATTAGCAAGACACCCACATCAGCCCCGCAAACACTGCAGTATTTGACTAATGTTTGCGCTTGCTGGTTAGAGTGGGCGGTGGCATCTACTGGACTCAGCTAGAGAATCTAGGGAACCCTGTCCAAAAAGATGCTAAAATACGTCAGCGGAGAACACCCAGACAAATCCAACATCAGCTAGTTTTATCTGAGGGGCTGGATCTTACAGTAAGTTACTTGATACAAAGCCTGGCTTAGCCAGGGAAATCTAGAAGCCCTGCCCTGCCAATCAACGAAATGAAGTCGTGCAGAGACAAGTTTGGATATATTTTTAAGTGAAAATTTATCAAAAGAGAGGCCAGTCCTGACGCTCCATCACGCGAATCTGAGCATCTAGCTACCGCAGCTTCTCCGTGAAAGCGTAAGCGCGCAGCAGGGTGGGTCTTAAGTAAGCAGACCCACACCGATGAGGTTTCGGAGCCCTGCAGGCGGCTGTCCCCAACACACTGGCACTCGGCCCCACCCCCAGAAAAGTCCTGATTTGCTCAGCAGCACTTTTCCAGGCGCAGGGTCTGGGAGCCAAGGGGTCGGGGGTGAGGCCTGGATGCAAGCCAATGGAAAGCGAATGTGAGGGACCAGAGACACGTCTGGGAAATTCTGCTCCCCGGAAGGGTGCAGAGACCGGCTGCAGGACCCAGGCGACTGTCCTCCCAGCTGAATCCGGGCGTGACCGCCCCCGCACAGGGGCACCGGCTTTCTCTCGGTCTTTCCAGAAGCAAGCGAGCTCCAGGCTCGAAATTGAGGATGGGCCGAGGGAACTGCGCGCCCCCCGCTGCCGCTGCTTCTCCCGAGGTACCCACGCCCCGCAGCCCTGCTTACCTCGGCCGGCAGCCGCGCTGGTGGCCGTGGAGTTCCCGCAACCCATCGCACCACCCACAGGGAAGCCGCGCTCTGGACCTCAGGTCCCAGTGGCGGAGACCCAGACGGAGGCGGCGCGCGGGACCAGGGACAGCCCTAGCCCCGCCCCGCGCGGGGACCCCCACGGACCCACCCGTCACCGCGGCAACTGCGGAGCCGACCAATGCGCAGCCTCCTGCGCGTTCCTGGGCCAGGCATTGGTGGCGGTTAAAGAGGGGGCGGGAGTTTAAAGTAGGGTTTGGGGGGTTATGGCCGAAGGCGTGGTCCGCAGCAGGGCTAACCCACTCGCCCTCCCTCCTTTCACCTTCGCTCTCTTTCCTCAAGTCCCCTCCCTGTCCCCAGGATGTAGAGAGGAGAGGAAGTGACAGGGAACACCTGCTCTGAGCATCCTGGGTGTATGTCTGGTAAGGCGAAGGTCGACGTACTAAATGATGTTCAGATCTGAAGAGGAAACCAAAACCTCTCCTGCTTTCGAAGAAAGCGCAGACAGTTCCATCCCTCACAACCCCATCACCTAGAAAAAAACAGCTCTCCCTCAGGTCCGTCAGACCTCGTGCTCCTCCTCACAATTAGTGTCTCCCAGATCCATAACCAGAGTTTCACCCTGCTTTCTGATCTAAGACAGATTTTTGAATCTCCATGGTCCCTTTCAGCCTAACAGCTGGGACTGCAACTCCTGCTCTGCCCTCTGACCTCCGTGTGACTTTAAGAGCCATACAGAGCCTTTGTACACTGCTCAGCGTCTGTGCCTCAGCCAACGCCATCTGGTACTATAGGTCTTGGGCTTTGGAACAGGAATACAAATTCCTTGAAGACGAGGACCCTCCGTTCCCTAGTGTCCTCCTGGCTCACAATGCAGAATCAATAAAACTCATTGAGAGGTGAACTCAAGCCAGGAAATAAAGCTCCGTTTTAAACTCCCTATTTATAGAGAAGCCCTGGTTGTGCCAAGTTCTTTGCTAAGCTCTGGGGCTGCAAACATGAGGGAGACTGTGTCCCCAGACAGGCAAATTACAAAAAAATTAGCTACATTGAAACAGGGACAGCAACAGAGTGATACAGGAAGGAAAGGTTTAACACTATAGGTGTGTTGAGGGGGCATATGGAAGGGTGGTTCTCAACCTTCCTAACGCTAAAACCCTTTAAAACAGTCCTTCATACTGTGGTGACCCTGGAGGATAAATTTACTTCATTGTTACTTCATAACTGCAATTTTGCTACTGTTAAGAATCACAGTGTAAATTATCTGTGCTTTCCGGTGGTCCTAGGCAACCCCTGTGAAAGGGTCATTTGATCCCCAAAGGGTCTCACCCCACAGGTTAAGAACCACTAATATAGAACCAAAGCTCAGGCAGACTTCTGAATGTGACCTTTGAGCTATGAGGACTAGGGAAACTTTGTCTATTGGATCCAAGAGATACCGTGTCCTCCATGGAAACCCACGAAAATGTAGGTATCCGATCTTGTGGTGAGATGCTGTTATTCTTGAATAAAATAAGGGCACTTTCAGTTTACATCTAGAAGTAATATATATACAAGTTGTGACAAAATACTTGACAAGAAGTAACTGAGGAAAGGAAGGGTTTGTTCTGGCTGATGACTGGAGGGGGGTCCCATCCATTGTGGTGGGTGAGGGAAGGGGATAAAAGAACAGGAAGCTGCTACAGGGCTCAGGATCAACAGCCTTTCTCAGCCAGGTGGGCTTGACCCAGAGTCCTAAGGTAGTGGACACTCAACTATCGCCAAAGAGGCAGTGACTCCAAGTTCATTGTCCTATGCCAATAAAGATTAAAGTTTCAGATGCTTGTAAGAGTGAAATGGGAAACTTTATTAAGGGGTTTACAGAACAGTAAGAAATTAAGGGAATAAACGAGGCAGGTTCCTAAGACATAAAGATTTGGTAAAACGAGAAAGTAAACCTTTCCGTGTTACCTCCGGCTCTTCGAGTATCCTAAATGTTGTCAGTTATACAAAGCTCGGTCTGTGCTCACAGCTACCAAGAGACAGCTATAATGAATGTTTCAGCTGTCTCTGATCTACCGGATGGTCTGAGATATCGTGGAGTTATCCGGCAGCTCACCGATGCTGGTCTTGGTCCTCATGGTTTGTCAAAGTTGTATCAAATCCTTGAGTGTCTTGTACCCAGATGTAAGTGTCTTTGTCTCTCACCCTTGTTGGGCCTAGCTTCAGTGTTTAAACCTAGCATTCTGTTTTCACTTAACATCCATTCCCACTGTAACATATGAGACTAGCTTGGAGTTTGCATCATGAACCGTTTTCCCTTTGGCCTACTGTGAAGTAAACTCAAGCCTCAGGTGGCTAGTCTCACTGGGTCCAAGAGCAGACAGGAAACGAGACTGGGTCGTATGATAACCTCAGGGCCCACACCCAGTGACCACTCCCTCAACAAATCTCTATCTCCTAAAGGTTCCACAGCCTCCCAAGTGAACACACAGCCTGGAGACGGAATCACAGTATACTGGTTTCCACCTTGGCCTCTGCTATCTTGGTTCAGTGGCCACTCCTAAACAAATCCTATATTAGAAGGCTATACTAGATGGCCAAAAAGAATTAGTGTTCTCTATATCTGTATCGATGATTGATTGATAGATAGATAGATAGATAGATAGATAGATAGATAGATAGATAGATAGATGATTCGGTTTTTGAGTCAGGGTCTCTCTCTGTAATCGCCCTGGCTGTCTTGGAATTCATTGACCAGGCTGACTCCAACCACAGAGCCTCTGCCTCTGCCTCTGCCTCTGCCTCTGCCTCTGCCTCTGCCTCTGCCTCTGCCTCTGCCTCTGCCTCTGCCTCTGCCTCTGCCTCTGCCTCTGCCTCCCAAGTGCTGGAATTAAGTGTGTGTACCACCACACCCTGAATTGTTCTTAATTTCTGTTATCTGATCCTGCAATTCACCCTGAGACACCCGTAAGAATAGTGAAAGTACACCATGAGATCTCGAGACCGGCCAGAAACCAGCTATCTGTGACAGATTCTGCCCAGTATAATGGCACAGCACAGCAATACCACCCCAGGCCACTCTAATAGCAGATAGAGACACAAGTCAAGACCCCTTGGTAGTCTTGTCCAAGTACTGCCATTACGTCACTGCATGAGCAGAGAACAGGCCCTGGCCTGGCAATGGGAGAGGTCACTGTCACCTTACCAACTGCTGGGAGTCTGCTTCTAGGTCTAGTCTTCCTGACCATGCAGAAGATGTGTTCAGAAAGAACATTCATGGGATCATCCCAGCTTCTTGACAATATCCGTCCAGAAAAAAAAATAATCCTGCTTCCTAAATCCCAGCACAATGACCTACTAGGAACCTAACTCATGGAAGTTCTCCCCTCATGTCCTCTTATGGATGGCTTGTGACTTTCCATGCAGGTATGTTGTGTGTGTGTGTGTGTGTGTGTGTGTGTGTGTGATGTGTATGATGTGTGTGATGTGTTTGATGTGTGTGGATGTGTGTGTGTGATGTGTGTGTGTGATGTCTGATGTGTATGATGTGTGTGATGTGTTTGATGTGTGTGGATGTGTGTGTGAGTGTGTGAGTGGTCTGATGTGTATGATGTGTGTGATGTGTTTGGATGTGTATGAGTGTATGTGTGATGTGTGTGTGATATGTGTGTGATGTCAGATGTGTATGATATGTTTGATGTGTGTGAATGTGTGTGTGAGTATTGTGTGTGATGTATATGATGTGTGTGATGTGTTTGATGTGTATGGATGTGTGTGTGTGAGTGTGTGTGTGTATGATGTGTGTGATGTGTTTGATGTGTGTGGATGTGTGTGTGTGAGTGTGTGTGTGTATGATGTGTGTGATGTGTTTGGATGTGTATGAGTATATGTGTGATGTGTGTGTGATGATATGTGTGTGATGTCGGATGTGTATGATATGTTTGATGTGTGTGGATGTGTGTGTGTGTGTGTGTGTGTGTGTGTGTTGTGTGTGTGTGACAATGAGCAGTTATAGACCCAACCTGCCCAACCACAGATGTGTTCCTTGGCTGGTGGTAACTGACCCTGGTAGATATCGTATATCACACCTGATAAAGTTATAGCATGCATAGTCTCTCCTTTCATTTAACAATCACTGTTCAGCCCCAGCTTCAGACCAGCCATCCCCTACATGCATTAGAAATGGCTGTGAACAAGACAGAAAAAAATCTAGGAAGAATAGACAAAGTCAAACCGAAAGAGGCAATGTCAGACACTATAAACCCAAACAAAAAAGAAGAAAAGAAAAACAACCAAGTCCCTGGGCGGAGAGAGAAATGTTTTAAGTAGGTGGACATAATGTGGTGGGTTTTAAAAGAAGATCTGCTGATGAGAACTCGAACTCTAAGACCCAAGAAGATCCCAGGCAAAAAGAACAGCTAGTTAGTACAGAGCCCTGAGGCAGGAGTGTGCTGGTATGCTCCACCAATAGAAAAAAAGTCTAGGAGACCAGATAGAGGCCAGGTGGGGGCTGAGGAGCAGGGGGAGGGGTGACCTCATGGTGACTATGACTGTACTGAGTTTAGTCAAAGGGCAATGCTGGATCTTCTGAGAGGCAACGGAAAGTCCCTAATGGAAATACAGAGTAAAGAGCAAGCACGGTGCCTTTTCCTTTTTAGAAATGTATTCGTTTTGTTTTGCCTTATAGGCAAAGGTTTGTTGCATTCAGATACTTCTAAACATAATTAGTCAAAAGAAAATCATTAGCGCATGCCCCATTTCCTGAGTGATCAATGTTGGCCTCATTCTTGTGGTGGGAAAACCACACCACTCAGCCGTCTTGTTTTCTGACTTTGAACAGCAACCATTGTGTGGAGAGGGAGCGGAGTGTGCGTCTGCCGAGTAGGAAGCGGTGAAGAATTTTCCTGATGCCCCCCCCCATACAGGACTCCCCAGAACGTTGGACGGTTTGGATTTTGTTTACATTTCTCTGTTGACAGGTGGCCTCTGCCCTAAGCCCATTGCATGGAAGACGCTCTGTAAACAAGAGTTCCCACTTTGTGCACACTGGAAGGCACCCAGTACCTTCTTCTCCTGTGGTCCAGACCCTCCCTTCCTCTGATGGATCTTCAGAAGGGCAGTAGCCTAACACCATGCCACAGCCCTGTCTGTCATCTCCTTGTCTCTACGGCCCTACCATCTCTCATCCATCCTCACAAGAAAGAGATGAGTGTAGCACGTGAAGCTATTCCAGAGAAAGGGGGACATACTCACATCATCTTTTGACAACATATGATTACACTTGTCCTGATTTGGGCATGGAAAGATGGCTCAGCAGTTGCTTGAGGAGGACACAGGTTCACTTCCCAGCATGTCGGCTCACAACCAGCCATAACTCCAGTTCCAGGGGAGGGCTCAGTTCCCAGCACACACGGTGGCTCACAAGCATCCAAATCCAGTTCTAGGGAATCTGAGGCCCTTTTGTGACCCCATGGTACCAGGCGTATACATGATGCACATACATACATGCAAGCAAAGCATTCATACGAGTAGAGTAAAAATAAATGCTTTGAGTGTCCAGTATTTATTAGTAGTATTTATCGGTGTACTTAATTTTAAACTCTTGTGTGTGGGGTCAGTGTGTGTGAGTGTGTGTGTGTGAGAGAGAGAAAGAGAGAGAGAGAGAGTGAGAGGGATAGGCATATTTATGTGATGGGTGTATGTGTGTATGTGGTGTGTGTGTAAAAAACATAGACAAATGAGCTTGTTCTTTCAGGCATCCATAGGGAGTCTTTGACAAGCTAAGCATAGGTACGGAGACTACTGTAGTTAATTTAGAGGGATGTTTGAGATAGGGTCACATGTAACCCAGGCTGCCCTCAAGTTGGACTTTACAGCTCAAGGACGGCCTTTAACTTCCGGTCTACACTCTAATTTCTCATGGTTTTAGATTACAGACTTGCTCTACCACATCTAGCTTTTACTAACCAACGCCACCTGTCCTTGAACACACGCTACTCTCTCCAGGTTCAAAGTCCCAAAAGGAAGGCCCAAGGTGACATGATTGCTAAGGTCAGGAAGAAAGAGAAGCTGTTGACCCTTACACTGAAGTGCTGGAGGACCACTGGTGACTTAAATAGGACAGGACGATTTTCCCGAGACCCTTAGAAGAATGCTCACATTCTGTGTACTTAAAAAGGCAGTTGCCCGAGTGGTATATAATGTTAGTTTAGAAACCTTGACTCTGATACTGTCATTTGCTTATGAGGAGGCAGAGGCCCACAGAAGTCTTATTTATTGTCAATCCCTCATTCAGAGCAAGAACTTGAACTCAGAGCTTCCGGCCAGTTGTCTGCTCAGCCTGCATGAACTGCTTTAAGTGAAGAGGCACATGGCAGTTCACATCCAGGAAAAGGAAGTCCTTCCTTGGCATTTCTTCCACCTCACAGTAGGTCTGCAGATGTAAATCTGGTTACATCACCACTCCCAGCCTCTCCTTATGCCGGCCCTAGCTTCCCATCATCTTATGAGCAAAATGAACGTGCCTAACTGAGCAATAAAGGCCCTTTGTCCATCTCTCCTGGTCCACCATCTTTCCTTCAGGTCCTCAGACTCTTGACACCCGCCTACCACTGAGCCTCAATGCCCAGTCGCTTCTCCTGCAGAGAATGCCCGTCCTTCTTCTCTTTGCCTGGTTCATTTCCACTTGCCCTTCAAGCTTTACTCGATAGTTACTTCTTCAGAAAAACCTTCCCAATGACAGAGCCTTGAACCTGAAGGCAGTGCACTTTCTGGTTAGTTTGCAACTCTGTCCCAGTGAACAAGCTGTCCATCAAAGGCCTGGTCTACTGCACTGCTCTTTCTACAGTGCCTTGCCCAGGTAGGAACTCAGCCATATTGGAGAGCATCTATCTGTGCTCCCATCAAGGTCTTTTAGAGTAGACAGACACAAAAACAAATAACCACAGATGGTGCCCTTTAACCACCTTTGGGATGAGTGTACCCCATGCCTGGAAGGTATTGGCCACACAAAGGGCTGAGACTGAAACACAAGCTCAGAAGACCCTCGCTCAGTGGTCAGGGCATTTAAGGAGAGACCTGAGGAGGCAAGGAGCTAGATCAAAAGTTCTTAAAGCTCCTTGGCTCTGTTTTATTCAAACACACACAACACCACACATGTACACGCACACCAGAAGACTCCAGGACACAAGGCTTGAAGTCACTCTACAGGTAGACCCTGAGAATGGAGAAAGGGATCTGACAAGTGATCGAGTTCTGACAGGAGGTGCCTGGTGGCACTCCATTTCAGCCCCACAATGTCTAGGCTATTGCCTACTTTGTTCACATAGTTTGCCATTTCAAAAAGGAAGAAAGTAAAGCAAAGACCAAAACCAGGCAGTAGAGCCCTTATAAAACACCCATTTCCTCATGCTTCTGGCCCCCACAAGTTTGCCGAGCTGACAACCAACTGACATGAAGTGTATGGCTCAGTGGCACTTAGCACATCCTCAGTGGTGTGCTACCAATGCCACAATCTAATTCTAGAGCATGTCCACTTCCCTCAAAGGAAGCTGGCACCCACCGAGCAGCCCTGCCCCGCCCCTCACCCCACCCACCATCTGCTTTCTGTCTTGATGGATTTGCCTGTTCTGGGTATTTCATACAAGTAGAGGCACTGTTACATTTTACACTTGGGTTATGTGGAATTTTTACCCTATCAAAGCTTCATCTTGTTTTGTGCCCCTGTGGATTCTTGGGCAAACTAAGATCTGAAGTGGAAGGTTGGTTTAGAGTCACTGGGTTTCTCTAACAGGGGAGTAAGGAGGGGAAAGGAGGGAACAAGTTCCAGCCTACAGTAGGCAAACCTAGTGTCAGGTGCCTACTTGGCACCATGCTGGTTTAGCACACTTGTAAAATAAATGACGTCATGTCCTTTTCCTGGAAGTATATTACTTGGGAAATATCCTCATTCTTTTCTGAGGACTTGAGAGCATTTTTGCTTGGGCATTGGATGCTCAGAATATAACAAGCATCTATTAGTCCATGTAAGAGGATGCGGGTGCCTGATGACTAGGGGAATGTCAAGCCTCAAACCACAGACAGCAACTTATTTGCCTGAGTTTCTTGTGTTTACATTTTTAAGCTTTAGCTTTTGGTTACATTAAAAATTGTGGGTTCGTGTGGGTACCATGTAATACTCCAAGACATGCATGTATCGTATAATGTTTAAGTCATTGTAAAGGTTCTGGACTCTTCACTTACAGAATAGAAGACATTTAAAAATCTTTTATTCTAATTTCCATTGATATATTTTCAACATATTATTGTTAAAGATTTGAAATATAGTTGGGCAATTTTAGATGATTAAAAACACATATAAAACCTCTCTCTATATATATATTAATTTAGTATACAGCTACAACTATTTACTGAATGTAGCTTCCCATTTGCATTTCATTTTAAGATCTAATATTCAAGCGGCAAATTACTACAAAGTCTTATGGGGACCAGAGCAGTAGCTGGAGTGCACACACTGAAGTCTTTATCACAGTGGTTTGTCATTTTCTAAGTTCCATTTTCAAAAGCCAAATTTTAACAGCTGCATATTTGTCTCTCTAAGCAGGAAAAGAAGCTTGCTACTGAAATTCTGGAATGTTTGTTTCTCTTGGAAAGTCCTCTTCTCTCCAAGGAATCCATCTCCCTGCATCCTTGCTTCACAGGCTATTTAAAATGAGGACAATCGAGCTGCATTCTGTCTCTTGTGATTGCTTTGAGAACCAAGTCACTGCATCCTGCCACATGTGTGCACAGACAGGACTCTCGTCAGCTACAACACCCCCATCAGCCAAGTTTGGGGAGATGATGGAAATCAGTCCAACATTTATGTCAGGATCTCAGACATTGGCCTCACACAGGCAGAATGTCAATCGTCTCTGTGTTGCTAATTGGCCTATGAAATGGCTCGGTTGCCATGACTAACCAAACAACATCCACGGGCAGTGATGATTAAATCTCTTGCAAGAGAGGAAGGAGAGGTGGAGCAGCCACTGAATCATTAGCTAAGGCAGAAGACATTTGGAACCCTGAGTCTGGAACCTGGACTTAAAGGGATTTCCGAAGGAAGCAATTTCCTAATTCAGGCAGGCCTGTGAGCAGAGGAGACGCAGCGGCGTGTAGAGACTTAATGAGAACATCCTTTCTGATTAGAAATGCTACAACAGATGTCAGAAAGCATAAAGGGACTTTAATATTAAAACACTGCAGGATTTCCAAGCTTAAAGACCTTAAAATGAGTTTCTAGACATGTCTCAGGCTGCAAACCCCTATGTCAGAGCTTCCTTCTGAGTCCCATTCCTGTGTGTGGTGTGTGTGTGTGTGTGTGTGTGTGTTACATGCAAACATGGACACGCAGGTACTCTTGCAAATACACTTGCTTGTACATATATGAAGGCCAGGTGCCAACATCAGATGCCTTCCTCGATCACTACACCCCTAACTTTTTGAGACAGGGTCTCTCACTGAACCTGGAGCTTGCTGTTTTCGATATATGACCTAGCCCCTGAGCCTTGCCTCAGCATTGTGTGCCTGGCTTTCACACTGGCTCAGCATCTCCCCAGGCCCAGAGTTCCCCATTCCTTACAGACTCAGTTTCCCCTCTTGGTTTTCTTCAGCCCTCCTCACTCGAGATTTTAAGCAGTAGTCAGAGCCAGCTGTTCCTGCCGACCATGAGTCAGATGTCTCCCTGTAGTGCTTTATTTCCGTTGAAATCCAGTTTTTCTGAATTCTCAGCAATAACCCTGGTGATTGCTCACAATATGTTTACCCCTGGAACAGGGCAGGAAATTGCAGGCTTAGAACTTGGGGAGCCCAGAGTCAGTAGCCATCACTGATGGCAGGCTGGTCTCCAGTCCCTAAGCTGTTCTGCCTCAGGTATGGGTAGGATCTGTTCCACAAAGAACCTCAAGAGCCTGGGGCTGGCTTACAGTCTAAGAAGTTCAGTCTATTATCATCGTAGTGGGAAGCACATGCAGGCAGACATGGTGCTGCAGAAGGATCTGAGAGTTCTATATCTTGATCCAAAGGCAGCCAGGAGGAGGCTCTCTTCCATACTGGGCGGAGCTTGAGCATAAGAGCCTCAAAGTTTACCCCCACAATGACACACTTTCTCCAACAAGGCCACACCTCCTTCAATAAGGCCACACTTCCAAATAGTGCCACTTCCCATGGGCCAAGCATATTCATACCACCACATATAGGGACCCCTTCAAAAACAGATTCACGAGCACATTTGTGTTAGCCCTTGCTGAGTGTGAGATCCTTTTTCTCGTCCCCTGGATAACCTGATCCCCAGATTTTGACCAAAGGCTATGTGGTAAGTTGAATATGAAACATCCCCCATAGGCTCCTGTTTTGAAAAAGCAGTCTCCAGTTGTTTGCTCTATTTTTGGAGGCCATGAACAGTTTAAGAGGTGTGGGCCTAACTGAAGGAAATAGGTCACTGGATCAAATCCTCACTGGAAGGGAGAGGAGAAGAGAGGAGGGGAGGGGAAAAGGAGAGGGGAAGGGAAGGAGAAGGGGAAGAGACTGAATAGGGAAAAGACAAGATAACCCTGAGGATTTGACCCAGTGACCTATTTCCTGAAGATGATGGATTGAGCCCTTTGAACTGTGAGCCAAAAACAAGCAAATAAACCAAAAACAACAACAAAACCAAATCTTTCTCTGGTTTATCATGTTAGGCATTTCGTCACAGCAATAAAAAGCTAGCACAACTCATGAGATATCCCCTCCCTGGCAAGTATTTTGTCTGTCCAGGAAGATTTTAGCTCCTCCTCCCTCCATACCCTGCACACTCTGTACCACACTGTAGCAGCTTATTCTATTTATTTCCAGTCAGCCTCTACCATGATGAAAGCATGAATCTTACAAGATAAAGGTTTTATTTGATTTTTTTGTCCCCAGAACCCCAAACACATGGGAAAAGCTCGATCAACTTGAGCTATTATTTTTCAGCTCAACAAATTTCCCCAAGCCCCACTCAGTCTGGAGAGAATGTGTTGGAAGAAGTCAATAGCCAAAGTAAAAAATTGTTCAACGGGATCTTGTTTAGGCGGGAAAGCAGTCTTGTTCAGCGGCTCCTGACTTCCTGTCTCCTCAGCATCCCAAGCAGTTGCTTTTTGAAACATAAGACCAAGAAAAAAAAAAAAAAAGCAAACGGAACAAACAGACTCTGACATCCCTGTTAGACGTTCAGTCCTGGTATTCGGCATCTCTGGCCATCGGGTGAATTCTTACAGGTAGTCAGAGATTATAACCTACCCTTGCTTGCGCAATAACTAGAAATAATTCTGCCCATGGGAACAGAATACAATTTTTATCCTCCTTTTTTCCAGGTAGATATACAAGGTCACTTCTGGCTCTGCCCCTCCCCTCACACACAGACGCAGTGAATGGTGTCACTGTGGCAAACTGCTACCACTAGCAGACAGCCTGTGGCACCGAGGTAGGATAAATTCAGGCAAGCGTTGCCTGCGGTGTGGCTCTGGAGGTACCATTCCTATTGTGTGCCCCGTACATGGCACGCGACATGGCGTGAGATTGGGATCTTTGCAGTTGTGTGGTAGTGTAACCAGGGTCTGATGGAACTCGTTTGGTGGTTCAGAATTTCAAATTCAGGCGTGCCGATGGGCCTGGGAACCCCCACCTTAAGTTGACACTCCTAGGTCTCACCAGGTATGATGGTGGTCTCCTTGGGACACTGTGCTGACTTGCCACTGAATTGCCCTGGCAGGTACCTTAGTATGACAGTGGTCTGATGGATCCACAGACCCTCCTGTGCCTTCCCAGTCTCACTTAAAATGACTATGCACAGCCGGGTGGAGGTGTAGCACACCTTTAGTCCCAGCACTTGGGAGGCAGAGGCAGGCGGATCTCTGTGACTTCAAGGCCAGCTTGGTCAACAGAGTGAATTCCAGGGCAGAGAAGGCTATACCAAGAAATCCTATCTCAAAACACAGCAAAACGAAATGATTAAGCACTTAAATAAAAATTACC
Organism: Mastomys natalensis; assembly: GCA_021653895.1. Classification (NCBI taxonomy): domain Eukaryota; kingdom Metazoa; phylum Chordata; class Mammalia; order Rodentia; family Muridae; genus Mastomys; species Mastomys natalensis. Next base: position 91,952 of record JAJTUV010002282.1, on the reverse strand, counting down.
AAAATAAATTTCCTCTGTCATTTGCCAGGTGGGCTGCTGAGCTGTTAAAACAGGGCCGTGAGCCGGGCGGTGGTGGCGCATGCCTTTAATCCCAGCACTTGGGAGGCAGAGGCAGGCGGATTTCTGAGTTCTAGGCCAGCCTGGTTTATCGAGCGAGTTCCAGGACAGCCCGGACTACACAGAGAAACCCTGTCTCGAAAAAAACAAAAAAAACAAAACAAAACAAAAAAAAAAAAAAAAAACAGGGCCGTGATTACAAAAATAACAACAACAACAATAATAATAATAATAATAACCATAGACAAACACCGTGAGACGGACATTAAGATCCCCACATGGGTGTGGTCATGTGCAGTTTTCCTGCAAGTTGCTAGCCCTCCCCCTATAACTTAGGTCAGTGGTTCTAAACCTATGGGTCGAGACCCCTTTTGGGGTCAAGCGACCCCTTCACAGGGGTCACCTAAGAAAACCATCAGAAAATACAGAGGTGTTTACATTACAATTCATAACTGTAGTAAAATTACAGTTATGAAGTAGCAACAAAAATAATTTTATGGTAGGGGGTCACCATGACATGAGACACTATGTTAAAGGGTAGCTGCTTTAGGAAGGGTGAGAACCGCTGTCTCCCACACTTTATTTCACCAGTGAAGATGTTCCACCTTTATCACGGGTCTCCCCCAAAAAGAGCATCAGTTTTTATTCACATTTGCAAGTGGGAACATCATCCCATTTATGGAAAGAAATTCTGTCCCGCCCCCTCACCCATCCCTCTCTCTCTAGGTTTTCTCATTTCCTTAACTTACTGGTCATCTCTGAACCATCTCTCCATGACCTGGTTCCAGCTACTCGTGAGCTTGTCGTCTTCTGGTACTAGTGTCCTCCGGGGTGGCATATTTAGATCTCTACTGTTCGGACCTCCTCAGGCTTGCTACTTTCCACGGAAAATGATGTCACAGTCAGCATAACACACACAGCCTTGTCATGAGCAATCCCATTTGCCATTCATTTCTGCCAGGGTGTACCGTGTAGCCACAGGCCCAAAAGCTACCGGCCTGACTGAACATGGATTTATGCTATGAGACGCACTGAGGCTCTCCTCCTAAGAGCTGATTGATGTCAGATGTCCTGTCACAGGGATGAGACTCTAAATAACGTGATCACAAATAATGGCGAAGAGAGAACTTTTAAATTGTAATTTGAGCCGGGCAGTGGTGGCACACGCCTTTAATCCCAGCACTTGGGAAGCAGAGACAGGTGGATTTCTCAGTTCGAGGCCAGCCTGTTCTACAAAGTTCCAGAACAACCTGTCTCGAAAAACTAAACCAAACCCCAAAAAACAAAACAAAACAAAAAAAACCCAACCAAACAAACAAACAAACAAAAATTGTCATTTGAGTTCAAATTGCAATTATTTGAATTAAGAACATGCATCTCTCTTGGTTTGTTTGTTTTATTCCTGTGTGTGGCTGGCCCGGAACTCACTATGTAGACCAGGCTGACTCACAGAGATCCGCCTGCCTCTGCATCATGAATGCCAGGACCAAGGCCGTGTGCTAACATGCCTGGAGCAGAGCATGCAGCCCTAAGAAGTCCTGAACAGGGACTGTGCAAGCCACATACAGTGGTGCCTGAGAGACGGAGGCCTGGCAAAACAAGTTACAGGCGGAAAGGACTTGTTTGTGAGACACGTGTAAGCACCGGTGTGAGAAGTTCCCTAAGCAGGGTCTCGGAAGGCAGGCAGGTGGTGTAATATGTTAATACTAGAGTCACCCCAGGAAGCAGAGGGAGCCTGGCCTTCCGCTGTCCATCCTTCTGCATAATGTACATTATTTCACTCTACAGCATGTGCTACTCTTACAGCCGAAATTAACTCAGCGATGAAAAGGCACTGCCTGTTCCCCGGGGGATTCCAATGATCGCCCAGGTTCAGGGACGGTCGCACCGAGCAACCGAGGTAAAATCCCGTTAGTTTAATATCTCAGTTAAAAGAATTAAGGTTTCCCTCCAGATACAGCTCTTCCTTCCAATTATCCTGTAACCACCAAGCCTCCAGCGATACCGGCACCTGGGAGTCCTCGTCTATACAGTAAGAAATAAAACCAAAGACGAGAGACAGAAAAATACCAAGTAATTGAAATTTGGAAGTGGAAAACTAAGGGGAGGTTAAGGATGTCTAAAATCATTTTCGGAGACAGCAGCCTAGAAAACTCTATTTCTGCCCACCCACACTTCCAGGGTGCATGATGCTTTGTCTCACTTCGTTGAGTAAAAAGATCCATAAAGGTACGAAAGATCCAATTCCTCCTGAATAAGTTAAACGTTAACAGCCACGTGGCCACCATATTGAACTTCTCATGGAGACCTGTAATCATTTATCATTTCGACTATCTGTCTTAACGAAATGGACTGCGTCAGCACCAGATATAATATTCCACAGGCTGAGGGTTGTAGTTCAGCTGTCAGAGCTGAGTGCTTGCAAAAAGGCCCAGGTTGAGTCTTCAGCACTGCAACATACAACTGTAGACCCTGATGCTGTCACAAGAAGGTTACCGTTTAATATTTCATATGAAATTCCTCTGCCTCTATTCAAAAATGATGATGATGAAGAAGAAAAAGATAAGAAGAGAGAAGAAGAAGAAGGAGAGAGGAGAGGAAGGGAAGGAGAGGAGAAGGAGAAGGAGGAGAGGAGGAAGGAGAAGGAAGAAGGAGAAGGAGAAGGAGAAGGAAAGGAGGAGGAGAGTGAGGGAAGAAAGAAGAAAGAAGAAATTAGCTGCTGCTGAGGGTGGTGATGATGATGGTGATGAGGATTATGATTATGATGAAGATGATGATAATAAAGATGCTGATGATGGTGTTGAGTGAAGATGCTGAAGATGATGGTGGTGATGATGAAGATTATGATGATAATTATGATGATGATGATACTTCATCCTTATATTATCTTTGAGATGCCAGCTCATATACCGTTTTTCTTTCTTTCTTTCATTCCCCCTTAATGCTGGATTCTCAACATAGCACTCTTTTAGACAGAAAAGCAACTTCACCTTAATGCAGTGGAACATGAGTGTGGAAATTTCTTCCAGTAAGTATTTTTAAAAGCTGCAAATGACTCTCAACTCTGAATCTCACCAGAAAAACATTCAATGGCAATAACACATCTGGATCCCTGATGACTATACCTGGGGCTTTTCAGTTATTTATGGAATCTGGCAAAATTTCAGAACAGAACTATCCCTTGGTATGAGACATAAATTATTTAGCATAAACAGGTTACGATGTGATCCACAATGAACTTAAAAGATTTGCAGCCTCCAAACCCTCCAGTCCTTTGGTAGTTATTAATTCAGTAATTGCCTTTCAACACTGAGTAAATGGCTTTTGCATACACAGTTCCTGTTTGCTTGGAACACTGAGGTCATTTGAAGGGGAAGCAGTCATGTCTGCCCTGAGTTGGGACAACAGACGTTCACAGAAACCCAGACTCTTTTTTTTTAGGGGCGGGTTTCAAGACAGGGTTTCTCTGTGTAGCCCTGGCTGTCCTGGAACTCACTCTGTAGACCAGGCTGGCCTCGAACTCAGAAATCCCGTCTGCTTCTGCCTCTCAAGTGCTGGGATTAAAGGCGTGAGCCACCACTGCCTGGCTGAAACCCAGACTCTTAATGAAGCAATCAAATGGCAAAAGTGGGAAGGGAGATGGCTCCAAATAACCATTCAGAGAGAAGGAAAGATACTGGCTGACAGTTCCTATATAGTTCATTCTTCAGATAGATAGATAGAATAGATAGATGATAGATAGATAGATAGAGATAGTAGATAGATGTAGATTAAATAAATAAATGGCTTTGTTTTAGCAAATTAGTGTTTAGGAGGGAGTTTTTCCTAACCAGAGCAAATAGGAAGTCTATTTTGGAACAGGACAGGCTATTTATAAAAAGGAACAGTGAATAAAAGAATATTTGTGTAAGAAAGCAAATGCTTCCACAACCAGACCTTGGTCTCAAATTTCTAATTATTTCTCCCAAATGACCCATTAAATCTTAAGTAAATACAAGACTGGATTCCAGATCATTCGTGGAACCAGGGCTACCATGTGCAATGCACGTGATCTCCCTGCTGTCTTTTGAGAAGAGGGAGACTTATAGTGGTTTGAATATGCTTGGTCCAGAAAGTGGCACTATTAGGAGGTGTGGCCTTGTTAGAGTAGGTGTGTCACTATGGACATGGGCTTTGAGACCCTCATCCTAGCTGCCTGGAAGCCAGTCTTCTCCTAGCAGCCTTCAGATGAAGATGTAGAACTCTCAGCTCCTCCTGCACCATGCCTGCCTGGACGCTGACATGCTCCCACCTTGATAATAATGGACCGAACCTCTGACCTATAAGCCAGCCCCAATTAAATGTTGTCCTTATAAGATTTGCCTTGGTTGTGGTGTCTGATCACAGCAGTAAAACCCTAAGACAAGCTTCCACTAGAAAAATAAAATAAATAAAATAAAATAATAAAAAAATAAATACCCCTTCATATTGGCCTGTGGACAAGACTGTGGGGAGTTTTCTTAAGTCAAGGCCACTGCGGGTGGTACCATGCCCTAGGCAGGAGGTCATGGATGGTATAAGAAAGCAGTCCCAGCAAGCCACAGGAAGCAGGCCAGAAACAGTGCTTTGCATGGGGGCTGCCTCGGTAAGTTCCTGCTGCCAGGCTCCCTGTGTTGAGTCCCTGCCCTGACTTCCTGATTGTGATGTGGAACTGTAAGCTCGGAATAGCCTTTCCTCTCTGAGTTGCTTTTAATCATGGCATTTAACCAAAGCAATAGAAACCCTAAGTAAGACACCTCCCTCACCCTGTTTTGTAGGATTTTGTGCCCCAGGACTGGGACCACATTAAATACAAAAAGTGGTCTTTCCACAAGAGCCAGAGGAAAACCATCAGAAACCATCCACCTTGTTGTTCTGAGACAGAGTCTCACTGTCTTGGAACTTGCCAAGCAGTCTGGGCTGGCCAGTGAGCAACTGTGCCTGCCCATGTCCCAAGGCCAGAATTACATGTGTGCCACCACACCTGGCTTCTTTAGGTGGGTTCTAGAGAGTGAACTCAGATCTTTGGTATTACCAGGCAAGGACTTTACTAACTGAGATGTCTCCCTAGTCTCCAGGTGTGTGCTTTGGAAACCCACTAGATTTATTCAGATATGTGTCACTTCTCTGCCACACTTTTTCTATTAACAAAACACTTCATCTCTCTTGTCCCTGAAAACTAGATAAAAATCAACTTTAGGGTCACAATAGTCAGCTTCGACTCAGTCATGAATACTAATAATAAACACCCCTGAAAGCAAGGAGCAAGACCTTGTGACACAGGTTTAAGGTCCTCTGGAACTGTCAGAGAATTTGTGGTATCACATGTTTGTCAGCCCGCTCTGTCCCCCAGGACTGGTCAGAACAAACACCAGTGTGGGGGTATCTATATCTTGTTTCCATTCAGTATCTTCTTCTCCAAGACCTAACCCACCCCCATTCTCAAAGGTCCTATTGGTAACTTCTGGTTACAGCATCAGAGTAGTCACATGACTCTTCAGAACGTCCCGCTTTTGCCACTTGTGGTGGCTTTCATGTGTAATCCCAGTACTCAGAAGCCTGAGGCAGGAGGATTGCTGTTAAGTCAAGGCCAGATTGGGATCCATATAGTGAGTCCAATATCAGCCTTGACTAAAAAGAGAAACCCAATCACAAAAGCCAAATGTGGACTCCATGGTAAGGCTCTTGCTGCCAAGCCAGACCAGGGGACCCCTGGTGTGTGTGTGTGTGTGTGTGTGTGTGTGTGGTGTGTGCATGTGCGTGTGTGCATGTGTGTCCATACATTTAGAAATAAAAACAAAACAAAAAGCAAGCAAATAAAAGCTACTGTCCTCTTGCTTATCTGGTATTCCTCTTTATTAGTATAAAATCACAACTGTCCTTCTTTATGGCTCACTGTCCTCTCTGCTCAGAAATCTCTCCAATAGGTTATTCATAGCAATAAATATATCGAAAGTAATGAATACCCGAGTTTGTCTGCATTAATGGCCTTGGAGTTGGGGCTGTGGAACAATATGAGGAACAAGTGTCAGGCTTTTTTTTTCTTCTATAGCCTAAAACTGGGGTCAATAACAAGAAGATTCCCAGGGGAAGTGATCCTGGGAATCGCTACTGACCTCCAACCTTCCCACTGAGGAAGTAGATTTACATTGTTTCAGCTGCTCATGAGTTCTCGAGCTCTGACCATACACTGGCATTACATACTGCTCTCCAGTACATAGTAATGGCAAATCACATTCTGCTTCTTAAACATTTTAAGTCTCTTTACTGGCATTAGAGTGATGGCTCAGAGGTTAAGAATGCTCACTGCTCTTCCTAAGGTCCTGAATTCAGTTCCCAACAGTTCCAAGGACCCACAGTCAGGCCACCACAGCTGCCTGAAGCTACAGCTCCAGGAATCCTATACCCTTTTCTGGACTCCAAGGAAAACAGCACTCATGTGGGGTACACAGACATATTCACTCAAACACATAAATACATGTAACACACAATGTATCATCAGAACCTTTTTATCATAGCCATTTTTTTTTTTTTTTTTTTTTTTGGTTTTTCGAGACAGGGTTTCTCTGTGTAGCTCGGGCTGTCCTGGAACTCACTCTGTAGACCAGGCTGGCCTCGAACTCAGAAATCCGCCTACGTCTGCCTCCCAAGTGCTGGGATTAAATATCATAGCCATTTTAAGTGTTCACAATGATCAATATCCTCCGGAACGTGGAAAACTATATTCATTTTAAAAGAAAGGAAGGAAGGAGGAAGGAAGGAAGGAAGGAAGGAAAGGAAGGAAGGAAGGAAGGAAGGAAGGAAGGAAGGAGAGCCCCAGGACTTGAGAGATGGCTCGGCAGTTAAGAGGATTGGATGTTCTTCCAGATGTCCAGACTTCATTCCCAGCATCCACATGGCAGCTCACAATTGTCTGTAACTCCAGTTCCAGAGGATCTGGAACAAACATGCAGGCAAAACATCAATGCACATAAAAATAAATAAATCTTTAAAAAAAAAAAAAAACCAGCCCTCTCCCTCCTCATAGTCTCTGACAACCGACACCCTACCTTCTATCTCTAGTACATCCGAGTTTCCATTACAGGTTGAGCCACATTTATTCTCCATCATATCAAAGTTCACTGTCACTTGTTTCACAAAGGTCAGACAACCTGGAAATGCGTATGGTGGAACACGCAATTCTTCCTGTTTTCAACCCAGGAACACAGAAGTGAGCATGTGACCTTGTATGGACATCAGAGCCCAGTCTCTCTTTATCTCTAGTTCCCTTTGCTGTCTGCATTGAGATGGACACAACTCGTCATGCGTGTCTACCGTGATGTACCATACTGCTATGATCTACAGCAACGGAGCGAACTGACCATAGACTAAAACCTCCAAACCATGAGCCAAAATGAGTTTTCACTCTTTAAGTTGTTTGTTTCTTGCATTTTGTCACAGCAAGGGAAAGCTGATGGACACACAGCCTTACAGAGATGAGGAAGTTCCTAAAATATAAACTATGGACATGACCCTCATTGGGTACTTCTAGTCTCAATACTAACCCAGAGAAAAAAGATAGTAGGCTTTACTTTAAGACGAAACATAAAAGATTTCAAACATCTGTCAATAAATAAAATGGTTTCTTTTTGGCCAGAGGCGTCCCATGGAAATTCCCAAACAACCCAGCCTGTTGCCAAGACAGGTTGCTCTCCACAAACTGACAGCAAACTCCCATTGCTGAAGACAGCACCCACACAACTCATTCAAGATGGAAAGGTGGAGGTGGGGCCTACATAGAACCTTTGCCCCTATATCCTAGTGTCTTTGGTATGGGAAGGCTACCAAGAGAGAGAGGTAAACACCAACCCAGCTATAAAACCTTTGACCTACAGTCTGTCCTGCCTGACAACGCTGTCCTTCCTGCAAAATATGCCAGGGCAATGGTGGCACAAAGCCAGTGGGAGTAATCATGCTTGCTTTGACTTAAGACCCACTCAGAAATCCACCTGCCTCTGCCAGTGCCACCATGAAGAATAAATCTGGGAGGGGACCCTGTTCTGGGGACAAGCAACACGGAGATGGTAGCAGTTGGTGGTCAAAAACGATTTTAAATTTCTAGGAAGCATGAAAATAAGTTATACAATATAATAATAATCATATTTTGTGAGTCTTGGCACACTGAGATAGACATATTAATAGAATACAACAGACAGCCTACAAATCGGCCCCAAATTATGTAACAATGTAGTATTCTCCAAGGTGGCATTTCAAGTCAGTAAGGGCTGGAGCAGACTCAGCCTTGAGAGTGCTAACTGTTCTCATCAGTTCCTAACAACTGTGTCCAGAGGTTTGTAACTGCCTGTAACTCCAGCTCCAGGCCATCCCAGACTTCTGGTCTCCACAGGCTCCTGTACACATATGTTCACTGACACACACTCAAGCTCACATATGTACACAAAACAGAAAAATAAAATCTTCAAATCAATAGGAAAAAAGAACAATTAGCTATGGATTTGGGTGGAAGTCAGCTGGGCAAATACTTGTAAAAGCAAGTATTTTTTTTATTTTATGTATGTGAGTATACTGTCGCTGTCTTCAGACACACCAGAAGAGGACATCAGATCCCATTACAGATGGTTGTGAGCCACCATGTGATTGCTGGGAGTTGAACTCAGGACCCCTGGAAAAGTAGTCAGTGCTCTTAACCACCGGGCCATCTCTCCAGTCTCGAGTATAGAAACTTTGCTAAACCTGAAACAATCCCCAGAAGTTGAGGAAAAATTATTAAATTGCCCTTTTCAAAAGGCAAACAACAATTTTGTGGGACAGTATTACTAGACCAGGAAAAATTTTACAGGTAAAAATTAATAGCTGGAATAAACACTGTATTGACATTTGTATTGACAGGGTTAGACTAAAAGTCTCTGCCCTTGGTTTTGACCTTATGATATGCTAATGTGAGTCGCAGAGGTGCCATCCGCACCACAACACTGCAGCAGCTTTGAGCTTTTAGTAATTCATAAGCTGTTTCAAGATGCAAAGTTTAAACGGGGAGGATCTATCCTTCATATGGAAATATATACAAATATGGTTATTTGCATACGAATGCATAAAATATCAGGAGGGAGGAGCTCTCACCTAAGACAGGTTCTAAGTGGCAGTAATGGAAGGTATTGTTTGGTTCTTTATGAATTTAAACTCCCGTTTTCAAGAGACAGCTTCTCAAAGAAGACTGAGCAGCAGTAGGTACACAATGGAAGTAGAGAAAGAAAAAATAAAAATCCTAAATGAGCGTCAGGTTTCCACCCTGGCTTCTCAGAACGTGATTGGCAGCTGTGGGAACCGGGTCCCTGCAGACTTGAGAAGGAACACGCCTACCTTCCGAACCTGGGCTCACTATGTTCTTTCTCTAAGAATGGTTTTCTGAGGTGAGAGTTTTTATAACAATTTAGTAATGGAGTCCCTAGTACTCTGCGCCGTGTGAAATTTATGCATCGGCTGAATTATCAAGACAGCTTTCTCCTTTTCTAATATTACTGACTTGGTTTTCTGTTTAGATTTGGTCACATTGTTGCAGGAAAAGCATTGCGGTTATTTTATTTTGAAAGTGGACCTTCTGTTTGTTTTGTAAACACAAGAGGCTCATCTAACTTCTTTATTATATGGCTTAATTTGTTTCAAAAGCTCAAATCAGTCCTGTTTAGAAGCAGGAAACATTCGAGACATTGATAGAATAGAAACAGTTAAGTGGGAGGTGGAGTGGCAGTCTTTTATGGATTTTTCAAGTTAAAATTTATCATAAACCCTAGTTACCCCCCTTTTCTGGCTAAACATTTAAAAATCAGCTTTAATTTTCTTGCTTAATATACTTAAGTAACTGAATAACTTAGTAGAGGCAGTTTCCTCTACTGCTTCTCAGCACAGTCTGTAAACTGACTCCTTTACCTGTGCAACTGACTGCAGCAGGGCTGGACCCTTGCTCTATAGAAAAAGGAAGGTAAATTTCCGGTAGTGAGGAACATTTCATTTTGAATGAAGATGTGCAAGAGCCTGCAGGGGGCATTTAAAAGCTTATGCTGGCCTTTCACTATTTACAGTTTTAAATATATATCACTTAATATTCGTGAGTAAATTATTGGGCTCTTACAAGGCTTTTTAATGAAATGAAATCTCCACCAGCTGGAGGCCTTGAGCCTCAGCCATTCCTTACCTCAGCCATTCCTTTCCTCCTGACTTAGTTTCTCTTCTATTATTGTGATAAAATACCTTGACAAAAGCGACTTAAAGGGAAAAGAGGTTTATAGCTTTGAGGGGATCAGTCCATCTCAACCAGGAGGATATGGCTGCAGGCAGTGGGAGGAGCAGGAAGCTAAGGTTCACATTGTATCCACACCCAGGAAGCAGAGGGTGAGCAAGGCTCACCTCCCAGCGATCCACCTCTTCAAGCAAGGTTCTGCCTCTTCCTCAAACAACACCCCAGTTAGGAGCCAAGTGTTCAAACCTATGGGAGGCTTCACATTCAAAGCATAACACCTCCCTTACAATAAATCCCGGAAAGCCCTGGGGGTGGGGGTAAGCTGAAGAGAACAGCCATTAATCTCTACTCCCTAGCCCCCAACATCCTGAACTAACAGTCTAGCTCTGTGATAGACAGCTGCTTCCCTCCAGTAGCACAGATCAGAACTGTGGGACTCATTTTGGGTCTCTTTCTTCTCTCCACCCTCTGTGGCCAGCCAGTCTGTTGAGGCCTGCCCCCCCCCAACCCCCAGTATGGCTGCAGCCATTTTGTTCCATGCCTGCCAGCTATTTCATACTGTTGCCTGCCAGTAATTGACACAGAGAAATAACTTGACTCAGAGCAAGGTCTGATCACATGCTGATCACATACCCTGTTATGTTCTGTATGAGGTTTGCTCATCTTAAGAAATCCCACAAAGGTTTACGTAGGACCCATCAAATTAAAGATCAATATGAACTGTTATACCTAAAATGACTTGAATCAGAACTCACCACCAGGCAGCACTTCCTGCACCTGCGTCTGAGCTCATTGTGGTTTTTGCAGTTTTAGCTTTTATAAGCTGACAGAGAAAGATGTACAAGGTCGTAACTCAGCCCCCAAATTCTGAGCTATGGCCCTGATGGATCAGTATTAAGGTGTGTGTTCAATAACCCATCCCCATCTGACTGAGATCAGTGTTTGTGTGGTTTATAGGGTGTCTCCTGGACACCAAACAGTCAACCACAAAGTCCTTCTCCACAAGGTTCCTATGCAGAGCAGCCCTGCATTTGATATTCTCCCTGGCCTGTTTCTCCTTTATTCAGATCCTCCTGTCTCTGCCTCCTAAATGCTAGGATAACAGTCCCATCTCCTGTTATCCCCACGTGTCTCCATTACTGATGCCATAACATATAGAGTCTTTCTATCTAGACAATGTCAGTGATAACTTCCCCTCTTATACACCATGTCAGAGCAGTGCAGCAGGTGATCTTGTTCCATCCCCCAGTCTTGAGAGTCTTCTCTGAGCCTTTGGTTTTGTTTTTCTTTGACTGGTCATTTTTCTTTTCTTTTCCTTGTTTCTTTCTTTCTTTTAATTTTCTTTCTGTTGCTAGGCTAAAACATTTTGACCAAAAGCAACTTAAGGGTGGAATGGATTTATTTCAACTTACAACTCACAGATCACAATCTACCATTGAGGAAATCAGGGTAGGCATTGAAAGCAGGAACATGGGGGAGCTCTCGGCTGACTCACTCTGGCTCCCATTGGTTCCTGCTCAGCTCGATTTCTTATGCAGCTATCTGCCTAGGGATGGTGCCATCCACTTCACGCTGGACTCTCCTACAGCAATTAATGAAGACAATGCTGAATGGAAACTTAAGGGTTCTTTGGAAAGAGGATTGGATGGTGTTCTGCTGGGGCAAGCATGTGAAAGGACGTGATGATTGCTAACAACACGCATGTATTGGTCCACCTTATGTTGCGTAGTTGAGCTGCATTTTTTGGACTCCATAGAGAGAAATGCACCAAAAGCCTTCTGCTGGTGTGCTGCAGTTTCTTGCCACTTCCTTGGACTCGGGCTGACTGGCAGAGTGATGTCAGCTGAGACAGACACACACACTGAGGCAAGACCCGTTGAGGACACATGATGAATCTTCGATGATCTTTGCTTCCCTGAGAGAGACACAGTTGGGAACTTCTCCTGGCATTCCTCCTGGTCCCTTCTGCTGATTCAAGCTGAGGCCGGCTATCTCTGCTAAGTAGTGCCACCATTGCTGATCTGTGTTTGCTATTCTGACTCTACTAACCTGGACTGCTGGTGTATCCGTGAAGTGTTTGTGAGTGGATTGAGCTGTCGCTGTTGACCTGTGAACTGAACTGCAGATTTCCAGACAACACAGATGGGAGTTGCTCCAAAGAACTTTTCTAAACAGGTCCACTTTCCCCACACCCCCCACTCTCCGAGCCCCCACCTTTTTTTTTCATCCTTTTTTTTTCCCCACTACCTCTCGTAGGTGATAGGCTACAAGGAATGTTAAAGGGTTTAAGAACCATCATTAAAAAAAAAATAAGGTTTGAAAAATTAAAGTTTCACAATCCGTCACAGACATGCCCACCATGCAACCTGTTAAACACAAATTACTCACATAACTTCTCTTTTTTCCCAGGTAATTCTGGGCTAACTCAATTTGACAATTAATGCTAACTATGACAGGTTTCATGGAACCAGGCCTTGAATTCATGACATAGCCAAGAATGATCCTCCTGCCTTTCTGCCTCCCAAGTGCTAGGACAACAGTGGAGGGCTTCATTTCCCCCCAAATTTTTATAAGAACTCACTTGGAGAGCCTCTATTTTCTGGATGGTCCCAGTTTCTATATCTAGTCCTCTCTCTACTTCTCCTCTAATCTCTTGACTTCATACACCACCCCAGCAGGACTTGGTGGCTCATACCTATGGTGGTTGAAAGGCTGAGGCAGGAGGATTGCTATTACAGGTCAACCTGGGCTACATAGTGAATTCTATGATTTCCCGTTCAGCCTAGACTGTGCAGTGAGTTTCAGGCCAGCCAGAGCTATGGAAATAAATACTCCTGCGTCAATATCCATGGTTCTAATTCTCACCCCTCTCAGTTCCAGGATACTTGGAAGCGCTGAGATTTCCAGCTGTATAGAAGCAAGACAACGCCACGTATGCCTTAGCCACTTTCTTTACCTCATTGGCCCCAGATGGAATCCTCGCTCATTCTCCCCTTTTCCCCAAATTGCACATTCACACTCTCAGTCGTTCAGACCCATGCCTAGATTCATCGAGTTTTCTCCTCGACACAAGTCTCCAGTAGTGCCTTTTCCCAGCAGACAGGGGAAGCCAGGGCCTGGTGCCAAGTCAGCACGCCAGTCATTCCTGCCTTTGCTCTGTGTTGTGTCCCTTTCTGAAGAATCGACTATTAAAGACTGCTTCCTCCTCACAGGTCTCTCAGATTTATTATCTTCTCTCCACGGCTTTACACTGGTGTCTGCTTTTTTCCTTGCCAGCTATGTTTGTCATTATACCTTGAAGGGAAAGAGAAACAGGTTTGTGGAAAGGTGCTGACATGGATGGTATTAGAAGGAGAAAGCCGGCCTTCAGATTCAAGGAGAAGCTGTATTAAGAGAGATGGCCGGCATGTATAGAGTGCAGGAGGCCTGAAGACAGGAACAGAACCCTCAGATCCTGAAATACCAACTCAGTACGCATCATAGTCACGGACAGACGTAATGGGCCCTTCAGGTACAGAGAATTAAAAAGGGGTCTATGTCTTTTGGTTTTCAGGAGGTTGAGTAAGCTTCCTACCATGACATCTAGTCTGACCTGGGCTACATGCTAAGGAGGACAGAGGCAGGCATAGGGTGGGGCCATAAATGTACTTGTAGCCTCAAAGGGGAGGGCCTGCAGGCCACAGCACAGCCTGCTTCCTTATCAGCTGTGTTCTAGAGAAAGCTGCAAAGCATGGGGCCCTATCTGTAGATGAAGACAAAGGAGGCTTTGATCTGTGCATGTCCTTTATTGTTCGAGTCTTAAGGAAGCAGGGCTTTGCCCTGATCCCATTGCTGCTGTAAAGGAAACAATGGTTTCTGTGCAGCGTTCTGTCCCGCAACTTTCTGCTCGCTGGTTTGATCTTTACTTTATAATTTTGATCCTATGCACATCAAATGAGATTACTTTCAGCTGTAAACAGGGAAATTTTTACCCAGGCTTGACTGGTGAGTTGTTTATCTTTCTGACTGGATAAGAGGTCCAAAGTCCAGAGCTAGTACAGAAACCTAGTAATACAGTTTAAAAATGACCAGCTCTTCCTGTTTTCCTCCTCCCTGACCTTGGCATGGCGACTTTGACCTTTCCAGAATGCACAAGATGACTGCTGAACTTTCCGTGTCCTTATCATCCAGGTAGACAGGACTAGGAGGGGTTTCTAGCACCCAGGTATCCTCCTTGCATTTGGGATGAGTTCTACCCCACCTCACCTCTGTCAATGCGGTTTTACATCTCTCTGGAGTCTGTTGTAAATCTTCCTCACCATAGGTAATGAGAGTTTTATGGCTATCTTGACCCATCATGACTCATAACTGCAATATTGGGCCCCTTGGGGAAAGGGGTTGTCACACTGATAAAACAAATTCGTGTTCTGTATGCGGGAAGAGGAGCTGGATCCGGGGAAACAGCGGGATCCATGGAAGAGAGACTCAGAGGGCATGGGTACAGCGAGGTTCCAATGCAGCCAGCGTAACTGCCAAGACTGCCCATCTCCCAGCTTAGCAGAGGAGCCAGAGCTCTGGGGCCAAGAAGCCAAACTAAGTTCCTGGTTGAGTCAGCCTGGAGTCTTAGGGCAGGAGTGGCCTTGGGAATAAAGAGAGGCACCAGATCCCCTGGGAGACTGTGCTGAACTATGTCATCTCCTGAGAAAGTCTACCATGACCTCAAGAACACACGCAGGTCGCTGCCAACCTCCTATTGGGTTCATATGTGTAAGCCACGGTGACCAAAATTTTTGTTGAAGGGGTTAAGGAAGGGGACATCAAACACTTGGGACAAGGAGTATGCAAAGCACACTACACTCTTGTTCTTTCCTTGATCTTGAAGGTTGCATTTGATTTAAACTTTGGATACAGTAATATTTCTTTAAAAGAACTCTGAATTATCATTTAATTAAACAAGAAAGGATTTTGTGTCTTCAGAGGCTTGAAACTTAGGAAGACATTCAATCACTTTGAATCCTTCCTCAAAACAAGACATACACTGAAAATATATATAAAATGTACATTTCTGTATTTAAAGATTGGTAAGTTGAGGCTTGCTCCCTGCAACTCAAGTCAACAAAAAGTTACTCGCTGTAGCCTATAAGACTCTTTAGCAAACAGAAAAATGAGAAATTCAAAAAAAATAAAAATAAATAAAAGTAAATACAAATCAGGGAATGATGAAAAGCCCTAATTTTTGCCAAAATAACAGGGACTTGATTAGATGATACAAGGGGACCGATAGACTTTTATCATATCCTCAAGGGTACACAAGTAAGTTTGCATGCGGCAGACAGACTCACTGATCAGCTTGGCTCGTGTGCTAAGACCAGACTACAGTAGGCCTTGAGCAATGACGATCTGCCTCCCAGTGTGGCTCCAGGAGAGACATCCTCAGTTCTGATGCTTCAGCCCATGGACAGAAATGAGACCATGGAAAACCCCAAAGAGAAAGACTTTCAGCCCCACAGCCATGCACAGTCGGACTGGACACAGTGAGACAAGCCGGCAAGCTGGTGTTTGCAGATTAAGGAAATCACTCATTAACATGGAGCACTGAGATTTTAGTGTGCTGTGCAGGGGCCAGTCCACACACCACCATAGATCTGTCAGTGTTCACTGCGCCTACATTAACTTCTGTCATTTGTTCTTGGTGTCCATTGACAGTATCCTGAAAGCAAATGCTCCATTAGTATGCCCAGATACCAGGCTTAGATTCTACAGTTAAATAAAAATGCGTTGCAGAGTGACCAACGTCATATGTTTTAGCCTGACGATGCTGTAAGATGTTTTCATGAAAAACGAAAAACCTTGGTGATATTTTTAATCTTTTCGGGGATCGCTGAGTGCTAGCTAAAAGGGAGTCTCAAGGTACCACAGAATACTTTCCTTTTTAGCTAGAATTCCCTGTACAGCCAGTGCTAGGCCATTACTGGGCTCATAATCACTTGGTCCTTGTTAGTTCAGCATGTCCCAGATTTTAAAATGATACAATGTTGCAACCTTGTCTTTGTGATCACTCATTCTGGGTACATCCAAGTACAAGAAAAACTACATGGGACTGGAGGAACATCTTGGTCCCTAGAAGCAATGAAGGAGGTAATGACCTCGCATTAGGAGGGAGCATTGGAAACAACGGTTCTGTCTGCTCCATTTGGCTTCCTCTCTTATTATTCAGCCAAAGATTGCTAAGGCTTCCCTTCAGGCTAAAATTCATATATGTATGTGTGTTTGTGTATGTATGTATATGATCTCATATATATACATACACATATATGATCCCATATACATACACACATATATATGATCCATATACATATAACACATACATATATATATACACATATCTATACCTATCTATATGTATAATCCCATATGCATGCACACACACATATGATTTCATATATACATATATATATATGCACTACATAAATATATCATCCTCTTATTCACTACAAATGATTGTTAGGCTTTTCCTACTCTAGAAATATATCTTCTGTCCAAGCCTACAGAAAGACATACTGAACAAGGTACAAACACTTTCAGCTGTGGACCATCTTTTCAAATGAAATCTTAGCTATGTTCTGGAGACTCAGCAGTAAACTGAACTTCGACTGCTTTTCCAGAGGACCAGAGCTCCCAGAACCTACATCAGGAAGCTTGCAACCACCTGTGACTCCAGCCCCAGGGGATCCAACACCCTTGCTGATCTCTGCACACACACACACACACACACACACACACACACACACACACCACACACAGGTAAATAAAAATAAACTTCACACACATATAAACACAGAAATAAACATAAACCTTTTCATTTTAAAGAAGCCTGGAGAGATGGACTCCTGGTTAAACTCATTTGTTCCTGCAGAGGAGTAGGTTGGTTCCTAGCACACATATGACAGGTCATAGCCATCTGTAACTCCAGTTCTAGGAGATTCGATGCCCTCTTCTCGCTTCTGTGGGCACTGGACACACATGATGTCTGTACATTCATGCAAAACACTCAGATGTATAAAATAAAAATAAATTCACAAAAAGAAAGAAATCTTAGCTGGAATTCTCGGATCTAACTAGCTCTAGCTTACAGGATGCAGACTCTCAAAAGAGTCACCTTGAGCCTTATCGCACTTGGAGCAGAGGCAGCGATTCTGATTCAGCAGCCTGACAGTAGCAGACAGCAGAAAAGAAACTTCTCAAACAAAAAAGAAAAAAAAAAAAAGAAAAAAAAAAGAGAGACGATCCATGGCAGCTCTTTCATATAACAATCTCCTGGTGTATAGTGTATGCTGGTACATTTAGCGGTAATTATTTAAACTGCCAAATTTGTTGCTGTAAAATCTCCTACTCGAAGGAGACCAGTAAAGGAAAACACAACTCAATATTTATGGTATAAATTGCACGCCTAGATTGGGCAGATTTACCATTACATTACTCTATTCCCAGCTATGAAATCCCTTATAACTTGCGGTTTATCCAGGCTGTGTGTTGTCCTTCCACCTCTGGCTTCTCCTAGTCAGCTTCCTACTCCTTCACCTTCCTCCTTGACTTCCTTCTACATCTCATTCCTCCATGACTTCCTTCTCCTTTGACTTCTTCTGCCTCTACCTCTACCTCTGCTTCTCTTCTCCCTTTTATATCGAATTCCTCTGACTCTCTCCTCCCCTAAGTCTTTTTCTCCACCTCCCCTTCTACTGCACAATCACTGGCTCTAGCCTTTATTTTACAAGTTATAATTGGACAGAAGGTTTACAAGATGTCACCTGTGTACAGATTCAATCATCCTCTGCAGCCCCTCCCAGGAAAGTGGAACTCGGATCAAAATACAAGGCTGGGGCTATCCACAACAGGTACACTTGACAAAACACAGAATGGGGTTGTGACAAACCCAAAGAGTTTTGAAAACTCTGTGTCCAATCTTGTCCTAGACTATGAGAATCCTTCAGAATTACAATCTGCACATCCTGCTGACGTGGGGTCCGGGATCCCCCAACTTGAGAAGAAGAAGCCTCGTTGACAAAGGGAGTCTTTCCTGTAACATCAGACTTTAACCTCAGCAGCAGGATGCACCAGGGCAGTAATCGAGCTAGGACAACTGTTTCAAACTATCCTCAAAGAGCTCAGGGCAATAAATGATCAGCTGTGGTGTTTAAGATTGGGAAGTTCTAAAGAGTACACCAATTCTCATCACCAGCACCATCATCATCACCACACCATCATCAACATCAGCACCACCAGCATCATCTTCATCATCATCATCACCAACACCATCATCACTATCAACACCACCATTATTAAAAATACTTTGTCCACTAAGCCCATGTCAAGCACTATGCAACTGTGCCATGAACACTGGCTTGTCTCATCCTTGCTGTGTCCTTCTGTGGGAGAAACTGAAAGGTATCTTGTTCCAGGCCACACAGCTAGTGAAAAGTCAGGATAAGACCATTAAAGAAGCTGTCTTCTGAGTGTTTCAACCCAGCAGAGGACTGTGAGCAATCAGCAAAATCGGAAGGTCTCCAACACCCAGTTCAGGTCCCCATCATGGTGGCAGGTGTCCCATCATCAGATGGGAGCTTGAGACAGCTGTCACATCACATCCACAGTCAGGGAGGGGGGCAGAGAGAGAGAGAGAGAGAGAGAGAGAGAGAAGAGAGAGAGAGAGAAAGAAGCTGGTGTCCAGTTCATTCTCTCCCTTCTATTAGTCCCAGACCCCAGCCCATGGGGTGGTGTCACCCACAGCTAGAGTGGGTCTTCCTACTCAATTAGCCCAATCTAAAATCTCCCTCACAGTCACGACCAGAGGTTTGTCAATTCTAGATCCTGTCAAACTGGCGGCTGATGCTGACTGTCAACAGAAGGATAAATGAGCTAACGTCTGAGGGGCTGCAGGACCATAATGGCCAGGATTGAGGACGAAGGGTCAAGAGGAGCTTCAACCCCAGATACCTCAGATGAGGACAGCAGGGATTGGCTCCCTTCCCCTTCCAACTTGGCGCCATAAAGCCAGCTCCCCCATCATCAATCCTAGTAAGAATTTTATTACCCTGATGGTTATCAGGTTCACTCCTTGTTTGATCTTACAAGGTCCCTCACCCCATCCCATCCCAACACTATAGCCCCTGAGTATGCAGATAAAACACCTACCAATACCCCTGCCCTAGCCATTTGGTACAGAGCTACACAAGCCTTTCCCCAGACACCCTGGCCATCTCTCCAGGGGCATAAATACCCTGTTGCCCCCAATAAACTGAACCAGTTCTCTGAAGCTGTTCCCTGGTATGTTTTTATTTTTTTGCCTGAGCACACACTGCCGACCAGGATCCTGCCTGCACACACCCGCACCTGGCTGAGCCTTCATCCCTCCAGTCCAGCCAGGTGCATAAAGGGCCTGGCTACCCTGAAGGAGAAGAGGACACAGCCAGCAGATGGCTTTAATTATACAGTTTCCATACATTGTATCACATCACGTAGAAGGAAGTGCTCCCAGCAATAGGTACTGTCATGTCGCTACAAAAGAAACAACGTGTTCAGAGCGGGTAAGAAACTAGCTGAAGTTGCACAGCTGGTTGGAAATAGGCAAGATTTAAATTTAGCACATTTTCCTTCTTATTTATGTTCTCAACTTGCCCCAAATCAGCCATGTCTCCTGTACAAAAAGACTGTGTTCCAGTTTGTTTAGAACTGGAGAGTGCTTTTCCCAGAGATAGTTTCTAGGTGATAGGGCATCCAGATTTAGCCCCAACAGCCTATTCATATCACGATATTGCTGAAATTCTACCCACTTGCAGAAGAAATAGAGACAAGATGCTTCAGTGAGGGTTAAGAAAGCAAATAGAAAGGTAAGAGCAATGGCCCAGGGAGCAGCCTTATTACACTGTGCTTTCTCTCTCTCTCTCTCTCTCTCTCTCTCTCTCTCTCTCTCTCTCTCTCTCTCTGAGTGTGTGAGTGTGTGTGTGTGTGTGTGTGTGGTGTGTAAGAGAGAGTTAGAGAGAGACAGACACAGACAGACAGACTGACAAAGAAACAGACACAGACAGACAGACATCAGAAGACAACTTAGAGGAGTTAGTTCCTTTCTCTCCTTTCCTCCCTCCTTCTCTCCCTTCTCCTTTCCTCTTCTCCCTTCCTTCCTCCTTCCCTTCCCTTCTTCCTTCCTTCACGTGGGCCCCTAACGGAGGTGGCCCGACATGGCACAAGCACTTTTCCGACTAGGCCACCACCTTCCCACAAGCATTCTTAACATGCTTAGAAGATGTTAAAACTTTAATTCTAGTAAAGAACTAAATTCCTAAGAGCAAGGTAAGTGACTGCTTTTGTAGAGGTTCTGAAAATGTCCCCAACTCTGGACAGGACTCCAGCTCATCCTGAGGTTCCTTTCTTGATGCGCCGCAGCAGTAACCACACGCTTTCACCCAAAACATCAAGCTAGCTTGTTTTTTTCTCAGTTTTGCGCCAACAAGAGGTATATGATATATATTTTTAAATGGTGGAATTCAGAACCCAACGTGGGAACTAAAAATCCGATGAACAGAGAGGTAAGTAGAGCAGGAATTGGACAGTGTCCGAGGAAGCTTGTTTTGGGGCTTGGGTCATTTCTCTCAACACAGTGGGGTATGGGAGTGCTTGCCTGGGGTATATAAGATCCTGGCTTCAATCAAAAAAGATGACTGCTGCAAAAGAATGTATAGGAGGGAGAAATGGAAAACAAAACAAAAAAAATCAAGAAAGAAACTACTTTATAAACATACTACAAACACTAGTGCAGGCTCAGAGAAAGTGACCGATGCCTTTCCAGATGGTACTGGAGTGGTCCAGCCATAACCTGTAGGACCTGGACACAGTTCATGTGAACCTTTAGATAGGGTTCTGGCTCTGCCTGCCCTTACATCTAACCAAGAAACAAAATCTTGACCTTCTTCAAGATGATGCAGGGAAGAAAGCCCTTGCCATGCATGCCAGACCACTGGAGCCTAAATCCCAGCACCCACAGTAGGAGGGAACTGACTTTTAAAAGTTGTTCTGTGACCTACACACATACACAGACACACTCAGTCACACTCATACACACACAAATCACACACTCATACACAATTCCACGTAAGCACATACTCACAACTTACACACACTCTCACACACTCATACGTATACACTCACACACTCATTCATAATCATCTTTTTTATTTAACTCTGTTGATTCTGTGTGAATTTCACATCATGCACCCCAATCCCACTCATCTCCCCCATTCCTTCGTATTCACCCTCCAGTCTTGCAACCTCCCTCCACCAACAGAGAAAGAAAAAATATCTCATTCTAGAAGCTGTAGTGTGTCACACCGCCCCACCGTCTCCCTTTGTCCACGACTCTTTACTTGCAATGGTTCGCTGCAGTGAGTCAGTGCTCTGACTGGAGGCCTCTGGCGTCTGCTACTCTATCAATACTGGGTCCTCACCGGGACTCCTTTGCATATCCTGCTGTTGCCCTCTGTCGTGGAGAGCCTGTAGCTTTGGATCTGTAGAACAAGTCCCTTCCATGCTCCAACAGTTCACAGATGGGGTAGATTTTGGGGTGGGCCAACTCAGAGCCCTGGATCTAGGCCTGGGTGATACCTGAGCTGATCAGCCTACCAGCTCTCCTGTACCCACACCACCAGGGGGAGCTCTCCAACACTGCCCTGATTAGTTCATCCAATGTCACAGCCGACAAGGGGCAGGGACAGCTCTCCTGCTCTCACACCCTTGGGGCCCGGCTCACCCGCACCTTCTCTTCAGTAGTCAGCTCTACTGAGCCCAGATGAGGTGGGGGACCAACTCTGCACAGCCCTCAAACATCAACATGGCCCCAGGTAGCAGCCCAGTCCAGGGACATCTGCTTGGCCTTGGTGGTAAAAGACCCCTGCTGCTGCAGGACTAAGGGCCCAGACATGACCCTCAGGGGCAACAAGGGCCAGGACATCACCATGGTCTTTGGTGGCATTGACAACTACTCATATCAGGCTGTTCCTCACCTCTCTCGTCTCCAGTTCTGTCTCTCTTCATTGTTCACACATCCTTCTGCTTCTCTTTCTCTTCCATTTCTCCATCACTTACTTGCTCCTCTTAGCAGTGCCTAGGCCTCTGGGAGTCTGGGGTTGTCTTGAGAATGCTATGCCCCACCTGTGACGTGTGATACCAGGCAGGGGTCTTCTAGAGCATAGTCTGCCAGCCTGGGGCTGCATGACACCAGACTGGGGGGTCACCTCAGGCTTGTTCAACCGGCCCAACCATGCAACTTCATAATCATCTTCTTAAAGCTCCCTCCTTTACTTAAAACTACCCAGAAGGTAGTGCAGTCCTGTCTCAAGAACAATCTGTAGGAAATGACTTTCTGGTGAAACTCAGCAATTGTAAATTTATCTTGAAGAGTTCTCTCTGTTTGCACTGCTACCAAATGGGTTTTCCATATTGTCCCGGGAAGAGTGGTTGGCTTTACAATCTAGTCATGGCATTCTAGAATGATCCAAGAACACTCAGCCCAGCTTCAGTGTAAAATAAAATGTCTTTAAACGTGACAGGCCTTTTCTCAGCATGTCAAAAGTTCCTTATAGTCAAAAAATAAACAAAATCCTATAAATTTTCACTGTTGTACAAAAGATGACTTTAAAAACATATTTCATTTTCCTTCGAAAAACAGGCACACGAGTAAGCCAACATTTTATATGTAGTTGCTTGAAGAATTTTTTTTCAAAATGATGAAGATCTTTTTTCCTCTTTTGACAATTTTTGTCTCATAAAAGAGCTGTCATCTGTGGGAGGATTTCATTATTTTAGGACCAACCTGATGCACGGCCACAAACTGAGAGCAGGACAAGAGGGAGCCCACCACACTTCTGTCTCCCTCTTCTGCCCTGCCCAGGAGAGGGTCTCCCTCCTGCTCCTTGAAAGAGCTGGCCAGGTAGTAATGGATGCTTAATCCGATCACTGGGTGAGAGAGACATAGTGGGTGGACTGCTGCTCGGGGCAGGCTGACAACAGAAAGAGCCCATCTTAGTAGAAGGAAAGGAGCTAGAGAGGTTGCTCAGTGGATAAAGACCTGAGTCTGATCCCCAGAACCCAGGCAAAAAAGCCGGGTGTGGTGACCTGTACCTGAAATTCCAGCCCTGCGAGGAGGGGCAGCTGGCCAGTCAGCATAGCCTAATTGACAAGCTCCAGGCCAGTGAGACACTCTGTCTTACAAACCAAACTGAAGAGTTCCTGAGATTAATCTCTGGCTTCCACACCCTCACTGTGATGGTTTGTAGATGCTTGGGCTAGGAAGTGGCATTATTAGGAGGTGTGGCCTATTGGAGTAGGTGTGTCACTGTGGGTGTGGGGTTTAATACCCTAGTCCTAGCTGCCTGGAAGTGAGTATTCTGCTAGTAGCCTTAAATGAAGATGTAGAACTCTCAGCTCCGTCTGCACCATGCCTGCCTGGATGCTGCCCTGCTCCCACCTTGATGATAATGAACTGAACCTCTGAACCTGTAAGCCAGCCCCAATTAAATGTTGTCTTTATAAGAGTTGCTTTGGTCATGGTGTCTGTTCACAGCAGTAAAACCCTAACTAAGACAGTCACATATACATGTGCACCCACACGCAGACACAAACACTCACTATACCTGCATACACACAAAAAAAAGAAGGAGAAGGATGAAAGACAGGAAGAAGAGGGAGGGGCCTTAACTTGCTCTTGCTTACAGGAGTAAACCCAAGCTAAGGCCTGAACCAGGGGCGTTCCCGGACACTGGTCTGCTAACAAGCATCTGTCATTCCATGCTCAGTTATGGAGTGATGAGCAGACACACAGATGGGTCGCTCCTCTCCCAGTGGGACTGGCAGGCATGTTGTAGCACTCATAAATTGAGGTGAGCTTTACCAAAGCTACATTCAATGGGAGGGCAGTATGCTTGCCCTGGCTACCCCAACATTGTGCGTGTGTGTGTGTGTGTGTGTGTGTGTGTGTGTGTGTGTATGTTCATGTGTGTGTGTTCATATGTATGTATGTGTGTGTACATGCACATGTATATGCATGTGTGTGTGTGTGTGTGTGTGTGGTGTCTATGTCCTGGTGTTAGACAGTAGAAAGATATTTTCAGGGACAATTACTTGCTACTATTTGTTCAATGGCTGTGAGTCGGCCTCTAAGCTTGCTTTCGTATCAGATAAGGCAAAGAAGACTAACTTCAGTGGATCCTGCAAACAATAACAACGGCACAGAGCAGACTCCCCCAGAAACACTTCCCCTGCCACTGTTAACATAAACATGCACGAGGAGGCACGGCCACTAACTGAACATGCTCAAGAATGTGGGTTCTGACAAACGGATGACATGTGTGTACGCTATCTACATCTCACAGATCAGTTCTGGTGCCCCCAGAAGCCCTTACTCCCTGTCCACCACCACCAGGACCCCCAGATCTAGTGGCTACTCATCCTTTCTAACTGTCCAGACAGTTTCTGTCTCTTTTAGAATGCCACACACCTACAATCACACAGCACTTCGTCTTTCCTGATAGGTATTTGCCACACCTAGGAACAGTCATTTCCGTATCCTTTCTAGCTTGATAGCTCATTTCCTGTGAGCACTGAATAATATCCCACAATCTAGACATGATAACGTTTTCCCTTTTATTGAAGATAGATTTTTTTCCCATGCAATATATCCCAATTACAGCTTTTTCTCCTTCTACCCCTCCCAGCTCCTCCCCACCTCCCCTCTCCTCTGGATCCATCCCCCCCTTTCTGTCTCTCATTAGAGAAGAACAGGCTTCTAAGAGACAACAACCAAACATGACAAAATAAAATATAATAAGATACAACAAAACCCACTGAGCTTGAACAAGGAAACCCAACAGAAGGAAAAGATTCCCAAGAGCACATACAGGAATCAGGAGAATGAGAGACTCACTCATTCTCGCACTTGGGAGTCCCATAAATACTAAACTGGAAGCTGTAGTGTATACAGGACATATTTGGTGCAAACTCATGCCGCCCCTGTGCTTGCTGCTTCAGCCTCTGTGAGTTCTGTGAGCTTTGCTCAGTTGATTTAGAGGACCTTGTTTCCTGGTGTCCTCTACCTTATACTCTTTCTGCCGCCTTCTCCTCTGTGGGATTCCCTGAGCTCCGGGAGGGGGCGGGGGGATTTGATGGAGACATTCATTTAAAGCTATGTGTTACAAAGACTCACTCTGTCTCTCTGTCTCTGTCAGTCAACCTTTCTCCCCCCACCCCTCTCTCTCTCTTGTGTGTGTGTGTGTGTATGTGTGCATGCGCGTGCCCATGAGTGTACTATCTGGCTGTGGGTCTCTGCGACTGTCCCCATCTGCTGCAAGAAGAAGCTTCTCTCATAACTGAAAAGGGCTCTGATCTATGAGTAAGAAAGAATATCATCAAGAGTTATTTTATCCATACTGTTTTTTTTTTTTTAAGACCAGTAGTGTTTGGTTTGACCAGAGGACTCCGGTTATCTAGTCTCTGGTTCTTGGCTATCCCTGCAGTGTCAGGTATGAGCTCCATCTCATGGGGTGGCCTTAAGTCACATCAGACATCGTTTGGCCACCTCACAGGTTCTGTGCCACCATTGCCCTGGCTATCTTTCAGGCAGGGCAGATTGTAGGTCAAAGGTTTTATGGCTGGGTTGGTGTCCACGTTTCTCTTTTGAGAGCCAGCAGAGTACCTTCCTGAACCAAAGACAACAGAATGTAGGGGCCGAGGTTCCATGTAGGCAGCTGTACTTCTCCGTATTCACTGAGCTTTGTGAGTGCTGTCTTCAGCACTGGGGCTCACATCTGTTTGTAGAGAGTAACCAGAGACCAGCCTCTCACTGACCTAGACCTTTGCTGTGTAGGCCAGACAAGTTTCCAGACATCCACCTGCCTCTGCCTTTCATCTTATCGTTGCTGAGATTAGAGCTGCATGCCATCCTGCCTGGGTTTTGACATGGATTCTGGGGATGCAAATTCAGGTCCTCGCTCTGACAAGGCCAGTCCTTTACTGAATGCGTCGTCCCCTACGCCCGTGTTGCAGAATCATCAGCCAGTGTTTTGCAGTTGGAAGAGTAAGTACAAGATAGAGGTACGAGGGTAGACACAGAGGTAGGGGTTTGAAGTTTAGCCAAATGTCTGCCAAAGGTAACAATGTGTGCATTACCCTAAGAGTTGTACATGAGTGGGGAGTCACCGGGACACTCAGTCCCTGCCACAGAAGCCCAGGGACCAACACCCACATAAAAACACCAAGTGTGGGGACCAAATAAAATCAGACCCTCAGAGCTCAGCAGCCGTCCAGTCTACCCAAATCAATCGAGCCCCAGGTTCAGTGAGAGACCAGGTCTCAAAGAATAAGGTAGAAAGTAAAG
This sequence comes from Mastomys natalensis, assembly GCA_021653895.1. NCBI lineage: Eukaryota > Metazoa > Chordata > Mammalia > Rodentia > Muridae > Mastomys > Mastomys natalensis. The sequence goes on along the minus strand of JAJTUV010002282.1, from coordinate 65,241 downwards.
AGGACACCCGACCTCCTCAACACGCATGCATGTACACATGCACACATCCATACTAACATGCACATATCACACATGTACAAACAAAATCTAAGAACTAAACAGTAAGTTTTACAGCTGGGAGGTAATAGCCCATACATTTGATCCCAGCGCTTGGGAGGCAGTGGCAGGTAGATCTCTGTGAGTTTGAGGTCAGCCTGGTTTACAGAATGAGTTCCAAGACATCCAGGGTTACACAGAGAAACCCTTGCCTCAAAAGCGTGTGTGTTTGTGTGTGTGTGTGTGTGTGTGATGTATTATTTACTATATTGCATTTAATTCTCAGAAACAAGAACTTTCTACTTCATCATTATCATCATCATCACCATCATCATCATCCGGCATAGACTCTGAACAGGAAGGAGCTCAGCAAGCATCACTCAACACCTGCCTTGATGCCCTTTGGGTGTCGATGTGATTCTCATTCCCCAAACACCTCTCACACTGCTAACATAAAATTAGAATGGAGAAGAAGGCAGGCTTGCACACTGTTTTTATTAATGGTTTTATTTATTAGCTTAATTACAGCAGATAAGGTCTGGCTATTGTTAAATTCTGAATAATGAGTCCCCAGCCAGGGCCCTAGTCTAGTGACAATGGCCAAAGCTTTAGTAGCAGGACTTAGGGGAGGCAGGAGGCCCCTGGGAGCATGCTTTTGATGGTTATAGCTCCTTACCAGTTCCTTCCTTTTTCTGCTTCCACCGGGAGGTGAGGCATCTCAGTCCATACCTCCACTGCCTCGATATTCCCTCACCACTGGCCCACAACCCACAGACCCAAACACAGAGACCGCTGAGACCGTGAGTCAAAACAAACGTTTGCTCCCCGTGAGTTGCTCCAACAGACATCCATTACCTTGATTTAAGTCTGTCTAATGCAGAGAACAACTTCTTCTTGAGTCCTACCATGCCATACTCGACCTGGAGTGAATACTAGAACCAGACAGAGGAGAACCCTCTCACTCTTGAGGAAAACATATCCTTTGCATTTAAACTCGATAATGAATATACATGTAAACAAGAAAACAGTGACGTGTGCTGGGCTGTAAAGAGCAAATGAAAGAGAGACAGAGAGAGAGAAAGAGAGACAGAGAGACAGAGAGAGAGAAAGAGAGACAGGGAGACAGAGAGGGAGAGAGGGCATATGTATGTGTGGGAGGATGGGGGCGGGGACGACACACTGGGCTATGACCCAAAAGGCAAGAATAACCTTCACCACAAGGTAGTCTGGGCTGGCGGCCCAGGCGGAAGGAGCCGGAGCCAGAGGACAGTGTCTGGAAATGCCGGGATGTGGTTGTGCTGGAGAGAAGGGTGGCAGGAGCTGTAACAGGGGCAGCTCTGCTGAGCCAGCACGTCGGGGCTTTTGGGTTCCGTAAGATGAGAACAGGGTAGGGTTGCGTACGATTGGGACCAAGGCAAGCCAGACAGCATGAAAAGATCAATTTTACATTTTCTAAGTTTTCATCCCCCTCCCCCGAGCTCTGCTGCTGGCGGCAGGTGTTACCAACCGAGTTAAGAACCTTTCCCAGAGTTAGCGTTTTATCCAGAGTCTGTAAATGGGATTACACCACTGTGTCTTGTTCCCAACTGCTTCCTGGGAAACCAAGCTAAGGAGATGTTTTGTTTGGGCTTGCTCTTAGGGCCTAGAGAGACAATGACTGGGACTCAGGGTTGTCAGCCAACCCCAGTTCTGTCTGGACTGTGCGCCCATCTGTGTGTAGTAAGGCCAATCAGCGGCGTCACAGAACCCTGGGAGCACCACTGTGCCTGCATGGGGACACCCCGTGCATAGTAAACAACCCCACGCGGAGAAGCTGGCATCTGCTATATCAAGAGCTTATGCCATTCAAAGACTGTTAAGTGCCCAACAAATATCTGTTAAACGAATGAATCACGAGCTTCACAAAGTTCACGGTGAAGGAATAAGGCCTGGGAAGGGTCTGAGCTGAGACTTCTATTGCAGCAACACAACACCATGACCAAAAAAAAAAAAAAAAAAGTTGGGGAGGAAAAGGTTTATTCAACTTACACTTCCAGATCATACATAGTCCATCACAGGAGAAAGTCAGGACAGGAACTCAAGCAGAGCTGGAATCTGGAAGCAGGAGGTCATGCAGAGGCCATGGAGGGTGCTGCTTACTGGCTTGCTCCTCATGGATTGTTCAGTCGGCATTCTTAAAGAACCCAGGACCACCAGCCAAGGGATGACACCACCCACAATGGACTGGGCCCTCCCCCATCAATCACTAAATACGAAAATGCCTTATGGCTGGATCTTACGGAGGCATTTTCAATTAATTGGGGTTCTCTTTTTTCAAACATCTCTAGTTTGTGTGTCAAGGTGACATAAAACTAGCCAGCACAGAGGGTTATATATTTTGTCCATATTTCTCACATTTAAAATGTGCACTATTCAGTTTCAACCCAAAAGACATCTATAGCCGAACTTCAGAATGTGCTATATTCAGAACAGATTCCGGAAATATTTCTAATGAACACAGGTATCTAGTTGGGGGATAGGATATGATAATTAGCATAGTTGACATCTCCCTGTGAAGCCACCAGACAATTATTTCATCTTGTCACAGCCTTCTGAGGTGAATGCTGGTGCAGAGAGACTTATTTGAAGTCTCTTTCTTCCAAAGATTTTGGTAAAAATAGAGTTATCCTGTGTTCTTCAGAAAGCAACATCTCCATGTTGCTTTGAATCTGGTTTTGACTGCTCCTTCTGACGGCAACAGGTCTCATCAAGGTTTTGCGATTTCTCTGTCTGTGCCTAGCAGGGCCATCAGCTCCGATGTTTCAGGCTATACACAGAAATGGATATTAAAAATGCATGTATACCCAAGCAAAGCTGAAAATGAGGTGTCGCCTGCAGCTTTCCAGGCTGCAGTGGAGAAAACAACCACTTGTCCATATGCAAAAGAGGCTCCGTGACTGAGGGAACAGCCTGTGCCTCTTCGACACTAATAGCTGTGATTTCAGACAGGCACTTTGCTTCCCTCTGCACGTTCCCATTTGCAATGATAAGCTGCTTTTACTGCCATCCTCTCCCGGAGCTCAGTTACCCTCTCGATGAGATAACTATTCATCAGTTTAGCACAAATGTGTATCATGAATGCTTTCACTAACTCCACAGCCCTGTATTTTTTAACTTCTTTCTCCCATTCTGATAGTCACTTTTTAAAATCGTTTAGCATTTATTTCATGTGTGTGTGTGAGTGTGTGTGACTGTGCATGAGCACTAGTGTGCATGCACTAGTGTGTGTATACTTGTGTGAATGTGTGTCTGACGCTGTGTGTGCATGTGTGCACGCACTAGTGTATGTGTACCATGGCATGTGTGTAAAGGTCAGAGGACAGCACGTAGGAGGAAGTTCTTTCCCTCCGAGTGAGACCTAGGAATTGAACTCGGGTCATCCAGCTTGGCAGCAAGTACCTTTACCCATTGAACTATCTCACTGGCCCTAAATTTATCCTTCAGTATAAAAAAGTGTCCAGTATTTCAGAGGAAAACTTGGACTATGGAAATAAACCTGGCTACATTTCAGTTTATTTACAATGGGCCTAGAGGGACAGCTCAGTAGCCAAGAGTGCTTACTGCTCTTCCAGAGGGGCTGATCTTGATTCCCAGCCCAGCGCTCACGTTGGACACAACTAAGTTATCTCCTGTAACGTCAGCTCTAAAGGTTCCAGTGCCCTCTTCTGGCCTCTTCAGGTATCCACAGTAATCTCTCTCTCTCTCTCTCCTCTCTCTCTTCTCTCTCTCTCTCTTTTTCTCTCTCTCTCTCAAACACACACACATACACAGAAAGAGAGAGAGAGAGATTGTAAAATAAGTTAAAGTATTAAAACCATGGTATTCCATTCCATTCTATTACCTTTGGTTTGTGTGTGTGTGTGTGTGTGTTATTGTTCTTCCTCTTCTTCTTCCTCCTCCTGTTCTATTTTATGTGTATGGGTATTTTGCTTGCATGTATCTCTATGAAGCACAAGAGTGCCTGATGCCCTCAGAGACCAGAGATGGTATCAGACCTCCTAGAACTAAAGTTACAGATGTTTGTGAGTTGCCATGTTGTTGCTGGGAATCAAACCCAGGTCCTCGGATGAGCAGCCAGTGCTCTTAACTGCTGAGCCATCTCTCCAGCTCCCTCCTTATGCTTTGGAGTTAGAGTCAGTAAAGAGCTTTCTTCTGTATATCTTCCTAATTGCTCATTTGATCTCTCTAAGATAAGCTAAGACTCTCTTACCCACTGCTGGGAATAAGCCCAGCAGGTAATGTTGGGTTTCTTCCTGCTCATTCCTGAGAAAGTCTTGTCATCCTCCAAGGTTCCTACAAACAAAGGTTGTTCTCCAAGTTACTTTCCTCCTCCTCTTCTTCCTCCTCGTCCTCCTCTTCCTCCTCCTCTTCTTCTTCCTCCTCCTCTTCTTCTTCCTCCTCCTCTTCCTCCTCCTCTTCTTCTTCCTCCTCCTCTTCCTCCTCCTCCTCTTCTCCTCTTCCTCTTCTTCTTCCTCCTCCTCTTCCTCCTCCTCTTCTTCTTCCTCCTCCTCTTCCTCCTCCTCCTCTTCTCCTCTTCCTCTTCTTCTTCCTCCTCCTCTTCCTCTTCCTCCTCCTCCTCCTCCTCCCCCTCCTCCTCAGACTATCTCCTTGATGCCCTAGAAGGGCTTGTTATTCTTTCATGTATACCCAGTGGTGTCTTGTAAGAACCCCACCATGGTACAGCCATGTTATTTTCATTTGGAGAAGTGTTTTAATTTATCTTTATATTAACTTTGCACTACTTGATTTCCTCATAGCTGTCACAAAGTACATGACAAAGGCAACATAAGAAAAGAAGGTTTATTTTGGCTCACAGGTCAGTACAATCCATCACTGCCGTCCTGGAGGCACCTAGTCACATTGTATCCACAATCAGGAAGCAGAGAGAGACCAAAGCTAGTGTTCTGCTTGCTTTCTCTTTTTTCTAATTAAGTTTATGATCCCAGGCCACGGGATGAAGCCATTCACAGTTAAGATGGGTGTTCTCACTTTAATGAGCTTAATCTTGGAGCTCCCTTAAGAATGCGTCCCTGGATGTCCAGATCCTGTCACCTTGACACTATAACCTTTACATTTCCCAAGAGCTGGGAGTTGTTGCATGGGCTTAGTGCTCAAGCATGCTACTGGGTCCTGGGGACTACACTTCGGTCTCACATTGTCATAATGTTCAAATTCATTGTTCTTGTCCCTCATTGGGACCGTACTCTTGGTCTGGGGCTGGGAACATCTTTGAAGGGACTCTAGCCAGCCCAAGCAGGGCAAACATGACTGTGGCAGCCTCTGCCTTTCTTTCCCATTCTCTTTGCCTGGCTAAAATCCGTTAGGTTACATTCCTACAGCTAGCCCCCAAGGTCTATTCCATTACTTGGCTACTTCTTCCTCCTGAGACTGACTACCAAGGTCCAGCTGTCCAAGTATTGAAGTCCAGCAATCAGAAGGCCCCGTTGACTCACCTAATTAGCATGCCCAATTAAAATTAAACACCTCTTCCTAACACCAGGCTTCCCCTTTTACCTTTATAAACCACCATTTGCCTAAGGGCCACATCTGTCTCTTCTCTGTCCAGAGGCAGTCCTTTGTTGTTCAGGACAAATAACCCATCCCTTCCCCCTTGTTCCCTTCTCCTTCTCCCCCGTCCTCTATTTCCTGTCTTTGTCTCTGATTCCTTGTCCTCTGTCCTTCTGGGCAAATAAATCTCCTTTGTGCTGAGAACTTGGTCCTGAGGGTCCTGAGCTGATACCAATCACGTATAGTGCAGAACAAAGATTAAATTCCTCTGCTCCTCTGCAGTTAAGCACATAACTCATTTCTGACCGGTGGGATGTATTGTGACAGCTTCAGAAACCCTCCTTAAAGAGACAGCAGAACCACTTACTCTCTCCTTTATCCTTTCCACTGTGAAGACTTGGAATACAGAGTCGATGGCTGGAGCTCATCAGCCCCTTTGAGCCAGAGTAACATATAGAGGGGATAGATGAGTCTAGATCCCTGAGGAGGCATGGAAAGAAGTCACCATGTTATCATTTCCAGTTCTGCGATTCAATGAGAGGCAAATTCCTGTGGTGACACAAAATAACATGGAAATAGGAGGAGGACTAAGGAGGCGGGGTAATACAGGGCAATGGGGGTGAAAAGGAAGGGCCAAAATTCACTATATATATGTATATATACATATATATACTGAATTTATGTGTGTGAATGAATAGATATCGATAGAAAGTGGATCTAGATATAGTAAATTTTGGTTCCTACACACACACACACACACACACACAATAACCTTAGGGTTCTACTGCTGTGAACAGACACCATGACCAAGGCAACTCTTATAAGGAACATTTAATTGGGGCTGGCATAGAGGGTCAGAGGTTCAGACCATTATCATCAAGGCAAAAGCATGGCAGCATCTAGGCAGGCATGGGGCTGGAGGAGGTGAGAGTTCTATCTCTTGTTCCAAAGTCAAACAAAAGAAGACCAACTTCCAGGCAGCTAGGAGGAGGGTCTTAAAGCCTATCCACACAGTGACACACCTACTCCAACAGGGCCACATCTAATAGTGCTATTCCCCAGGCCAAGCATATTCAAACTACCACATACATATATATGTATGTGTGTGCACGAGTGTGTGAACAGATGGATAGATATAGATAGATAGATAGATAGATATAGATAGATAGATAGATAGATAGAAGTTTGGGCTATACTGCTTTAAGTTCCCTACAAGTCACAGGCGCACACCTGCCCAGGAGCTGTCTCGGATCCGCAGATGAGAGAGACACACACACATACACACACACACACTAGCTCATTTTTAACCTGCCTTACAGCTCAGTGGCTGGGCTCTTCTCAGCCTTCTGCAACTAGTGTTCCCTTCCCTTTACTCCTAGCTCAACACCTCTAAATCTGCCCTCAACGTAGTTGCCAGGTTACCTTCTGTGAAATCCATTGGTCTTGCTGCCGAAGATACTTCCATAGGCTGCTTTCGTTTTCCACCTACATTTGAAAGATCTTCCCTACATCTCTGAGTCTGGTCCTTCTTTCTCTCTCCCAAGTACCTTGAACTCCTCCCACTGGCTCTCCTGGAAAGCGAAAGAAAGTCCCTCCTCTTTCTTTCCACCCAGTCATTAGCCACTGGCATCTTTATTGATAGATCGAAAAACAATTGGGGCAAAGACCTTCTGCATCAGTAAACACAGATTCCCAATCAAATCAAAGCATCAGAACCAGCCCTCTACATATATTTTCAATGTTTCTGTGTCAACTCAACACAAACTAAGGTCATCTGAGAGGAACCTCAATTAAGAAAATGCTCTCATAAGATTGGGCTGTAGGTAAGCTTACAGGGCATTTTTCTAATCAGTGATTGATCAGGGAGTGCCCAACCCATGGTGGGTGGTGCTATCCTCAGGCTGGTGGCCTCTAAAAGAAAGCAGGCTGAGCAAGCCAGAAGAAGAAGCCAATGAGCAGCTTCCCTTCACGGCCTCCGCATCAGCTCCTGCACTTCTTGATTCCCTGTCCTGACTCTGATGATGAACTGGGAAGCATGAGCCAAATAAGCCTGTCCTCCCCAAGCTGCCTTGGTCATGGTGTGTCATCACAGCAATAGTGACCCTGACTAAAAAGACATGTATGAAACTACTAAAGAACAAAAAAATAAAAATTTTAAAGAAAACTTTCTGTGTTGCCTAAGCTACAGCTCTGTGGAGTGTGGTGGATCCTCCATTATAGCCGAGCCTAATCTTAGAGTACAGTGGATTTTCTGCTTCCCAACGAGGGTGCTTCATAATATTTCATTTGTAATATTTCAGAACCAAACAATCTCCAATCCCTCTCTCAAAGGTTTGCGTGAATGTTATTTAAAAAAACAAAAACAACAACAACAAAAACCCCTAAGCTAGAAAATTAACTGTATTACTAATGCCTATGCCCCTTGGCTCCCCACTTCTTAGAAATGAAGTTGTATCTTTTGCTATCAAGTGCTTACTGTGTGCCAAGTGCTATGCTAAGTTCCACTTGCATTTAACTTGGTCCCCATCATGCCATTTAGCCTTTGTCGGCTTTAGATGTCATCTTTATGTTAGAGAGACTGCATGCAGAGTGTGAGTGATCAAGGCAGGCTTCTCTACAAGCCTGGACCCCCATCAATGGCTCTCCACTGCAGGCAGGAGCCGAGGAGAGACTCCCTCCCTGTCAGCCATGTTGCTGAGTGCCAACATAGCAGATACCAGGTCACCAGGTAATGGGATCTGATCAGCAAGACCACAGTGATCATACCTGGGTGTGCACTGGTCCAGCTGGTATGAAGTCAAACGCTCCTCTGAGTGGGGAGTGAAGCTGATTATAGGAAAGATGGGAAAAGATGCAAGAGACAGATATGGGAGGGCTGCAGGGCATTACCACACCAGCAGCAGATGGGAGGGCTGCAGGGCATTACCACACCAGCAGCAGGTGTATTTCTCATAGCCTTTTTATATTACAATACTGTGGGAAGCAAAGCCACAAGCTAACAGAAATAATTTTGTTGAAATATACACAAGACATTTGTTCTCTCCCCAAAGCATCCCTATTGCTTCCACCAAGGTCAATAGAATCTTCAGCCCCTCACCTTGAGCCTCAAATGCACCTCCTCTTCTCCTTCCATGCCTTGGCAGGCTGGGATATCTGCCAACAGACCCTGACCTGCCTTGACTCTGCCTGGAAAATAGACTTTTTCTCTCTTTTCCCCCCTCTGCTTCAGAAAAGCAGCAAATGGCTCCTGACACCTGGGGAGTAAGGAACTGGTGAGAAGTTACTTGTGATCTCTCTACTCACAGCTAGAGATGAGAGAAATTCAACCCTCAATGATTTCAACTGAGAGCAGGGTGGGTGAGGAGAGGACTTGGGTGGAGTAGAGTTTCCAACTTAGGCTGAACCATGTATGACTTCATCCTTGGTAATGGAGTCACACCTAATGATACAGGCACATAAAAGTCATGTGGCCAGTAGCAGATTTGCAGAGTGGAGAGTCCAAATACCCATTGTTAATATTTAACAAGATAGGCATATGGGGGAAAATGACCTATGCATTGTACTCTGGACTCAGTGACAACATGCCAGTCATGCTGAAAGAGTAACAGCATCCCTTTATCATATGGTATAAAGACTTGTTCATTCAAGAAGTGTGGACGACAGAATGCTATGTGTGTGGTCCTGTCAGGGGAGACCCACCAATACACAGGTTCTTACTGGCACACTGTTGCAAGCCCTGCACAGGAATTCAAGAGAGCTGAGAAGATGCTATGTGAGATGCATCCCATTTGGGCGTCAGGGATGATCCACAGGTCATGGATCAAGGTTACGGAGGATGATTGATATTATCTAAAACAGGAAGAAAAAAAGCAACTTGTGCCAGTTAACCAAAGAGACAAAACCACCTTAGCAGGGATCCCGGACAGTGCCATTTTGTGTTGGAGGACTTTTCTTCATGGCCACTAAAATTGTTCTTGGCATACCAAGAATAAACTAGTTCTGTTTGTCAACTCTGCTTAACAGACAGAGAAGGACAGAGGTACTTTGGGTTCAAGATTTTCTGACCCTCCTCAAAAAAATCTCCAAATGTCAAAGGAATGGTCTGATGATATCTGGGGAATATTTATCTATTTAGTGGCCCTTAAAAATGCTACAGCAGACCATACTCCAATGGAAAGCAAGAATATTGGGCAGGCAAAATCTAGTCCTGACTGGGGAGTGGGAAGAGAAATGGGAAGAGAAGAGGGGGTATATCTGAGGAGAGATAATAAAATCAAAATGCATTGTGCAAAGTTCTTTTAAAAAACTAACTTATAATTTGGCAGGAAAGCTACATCAAAGGAATCTTTATATGAGGAGACTTCCTACCTAGTATGCTTTAAAAATGTTTATTTCACCTATTGATTGTTTTTCTTGGCATGTATTCATGAGCACGTTTGTGCCTGGTGGCTGTGGGGCTCAGAAGAAGGCATCAGACTCCTAGAACTAGATTTACGGAGAGTGCTAAAGCTGCCAGTGGGTGCCAAGACATGAACTCAGGTCCTGCACAAGAGAAGTAAATGCTCTTAAGTGCTGACATCTCTCCGCGCCCCTAGACCATTTCTACTGTTCCCTGGCCCAGTAGCAATGAGCATGCACGCCTGCCAAACACAGATCCAGGAAGCAGGATCCTGGTATAGGTACAGAATTTTGGAGCACAGAGACAATGCAGAGTGATAGCCAAGGCATATGCATTAGAGTCAGAAAAATCTGGTCCGAATCACAGTCCTGCATCCATAATAAATATGTGGACCTCTCGCTCCTAAAATGTACAATGATAATGAAAGCACATGTCTTGAATAGATGATAATCTCAATAATAACAGGTGAGAGGGTTTTGATAGTGTTAAGATTAAACACTGGACCTTGTAGTTGTTTGAATGAGAAATGTCCCCAAAGGCTCAAATATTTGAATACTTGGTCACCACCTGGTGTCACTGTTTGTTGAGCTGTGATCTTGCTAGAGGAAGATGTCTCTGGGGAGTGTCCTTTGAGGGTTTATAGCCTCACCTCACTTCCAGACTTCTCTCTGCTTCATGCTTGCAGTTGGGCATACTATCTCTCAGCTTCCTGCTCTGGCCAAGGGCTGCCATTGCCTCCCCTATTACCCATGAGACTTTCTGCTGGATACGTTAAAAGGCCAACTTCCTATCATTTATGGACTCTTCTTTCTCTGGAATTGTAAGATTAAATAAGCATTTTCTCTATGAGTTTATGTTGGTCATGGTGTTTTATCGCAGCAACAGAAACATAGTTAATGCAGACCTCATGTATGTGAGGCAAGCATTGGGCAATATTCCTAGCATGTTATTTAATATGCAAAGTATCTAAGGTACATTAGCACTTTGCTTATGGCAGCCACAGCTTCAATGGTTGCTGTTCTCATTCTGTCACAAGCAGGGCCAATTGTGAATTTGACAGAAAGCATTGCTATGGAACAATGTTCAGGCATACACTGGCAATCAATTAGCCACATTTAAACCTTTCGTGACCTTCCAAGTGAGCAAAATGACCTCAAGTGCTGTGTAACTAAGAGCCAATTCTCCAATGGTATGACAAAGTCGCCATTTCAAGGCACTTCATCCAGGACCAAAGAGATGGAGCAGTCAGAAGCTTGAGCTATCCTCAGCTACATAGTGAGTTCAAGACTACAAGAGACCCCCATCTAAAAGGAAAATAAAAAATACACAAAATTAATTAACAAGATGCAGGTGATGTGCTCAGCTCTGCCCTGTTCAAAGTGTTCAAGTGTTCAAATATATGAACTTATAGTGGACATTTATCTCCAAGGGTCCAGAGTCACTCAGCTGTACCCAGGATATAACCAAAGATTAGGAAAAAGCTGTGTCTTCACTTAACTCATTTCCACAGCTTTAACCTCTACATCATACATAATGTCCACAGTGACTTTCTCTGACCTTCTCAAATACTTTCAGTCACAACTGAGCTTGAAAAAATTGCTCTCCTAGCTGGGAGATCATGGAGGGGTGGGGGGAAAGTAAGCTGTGAGAGGGCACTTTGGTAAGGAAGCCTTAGCTACAGACATCTCTACTGAAACTTATTTTGTAAGGATGGCAAGTGAGGGGAAGAGAGTCAGAGAGCAGCAAAGGGATGAAGGGAAGAGGCCTCTGTCACCATGTCACCAGCAATTCTGTTCTCTCTGCTGCTGACTCTGCTTTACGGAGGCCCAGAGGTGATGAGCAGATATAGGGAATGTGACAAGGACATAAACCTCAAATTCTTGAGGTCAGGTTCAGGGAGGAGACAGGGCCACAAATGAAAAGCTGCCTTCGATGGTGAGCCACTAAAATGATCTTCAACAATCCCCGTGGTGGAGCAGCTTGCCTGGTATGACAAGGCTTGTGTTTAATTCCCAGCCCAAAGAAGGAGGGAGGAAGGGAGAGAGAGGGAGGGAGGAAAGGAAGAGGGGGAAGGAAGAGGGAAGGAGAGAGCTAGAGGGCAAATAATGGTCAGTGAGGGAGAGGAAGGGACAGAAGAAGGAAGGGGGAGGGAGCAAGAGAGAGGGAAGAGAAGAGAGGAGGAAGGAAGAGAGGAGGAGGAGGGAGGGAGAGAAGGAGGAAGAGGAGGGAGTGAAGGACGGGAAGGAAGGAGGGAGGGGAGGGACTCAGCAAGAGTGAAAATAGTTAAGAGAAGATAATGGGAGACTGAGCATGATCAAAGCAGTTTATAAATGTATGAAATTGTGAAAAGAATAAGTAAAAATAAAAAAAATAAAAATAGGAACCACTACAAAACCCAGGCATTTGTAGCATGGAAGCACAACATATTCATAATAGAATACTATAGTCTGCTTTTTATTGCTGTGATAAATACCACCACCAAAAGCAACTTGGGGAGGAAAGGGTTCATTTCGTCTTACAGCTTACAGTCCATCACTGAGGGAAGTCAGGGCAGGAACTCAAGGCAGGAACCTGGAGGCAGGAGCTAAAGCAGACACTGTGGAGAACACTGCTTCCTGGCTTCATTCCCCTGGTTTGCTCAGTTTGCTTTCTTATATAACCTAAGAGCCCCCAACCCAGGGCAAATGGTCCACAGTGGGCTAGGCCCTCTTACATCTGTCAATAAGCTAGAAATTATCTATAGACTTGCCTGTAGGTCAATCCGATGGAGACATTTTCTCAACTGAAGTTCTACTGAGACACTCCAAGCTTGTGTCAAGTGGACAAAAAACAAAAAAACCTAACCATGTTTTTTTAACTTTAAATAAACCAATTTACAATAAAATAAAAATCAATGGGATTCATGCATTCAGAGAGAGAGAAAGAGCCGACGAGATGATTCGGAAAGTTAAAGCCGTCTGCTGCCATGCATGAGTTTGATCCCCGGGACCACGTGGTGAAGGAGAGGACCAACTTACTTAAGGCTGTCCTCTGACCTCCACACACACATGCATTGATACACGCACACCCTGTAAGACCAAAACAGAACAATATTGCAAGTTAGTGGGAGACCCAAACAGGCAAAAATGTACCTTGTAGGTTATGGGTATTTTTGCTGTTAAGACAGTTAAGAATAGGTCCCTGTTGTCCTGTGTTGAGTTCTTGCAAAGGTCAAGGTTTCTATTTGTAACTAACAAGTTCCTGTTTCTTAGATCTGATGTAAACTGCTTGAAACCTGTTCACACTACCAATATCCTAGCCTTTGTTCCTTCCCTTACATTGTATCTTTCTAGCAATGTGTGACAGCCCTGTGAACACCTTGTCTCTCCTATAAGAGGGCCTTCAAGAAGCCAGCAGGTGTTGCCCTCTCAAATCCACCCTTAGGGTGAGGCAACTGGCCAGCCTTTTCTCCTCGTGATTGTCAGGTTGAACCACTCCCCCTAATAAATAAATGTAATAAAAATTAAAGCGAGAGAATGAATTCTGGAGCAAAGAAGACTAATATTTTAGATAACAAGTCTGTGAAAGGCAGAAGTGAATAGATGGGGGAGAGGGGGCTATCCTGGTGGACAGAACAGACATAGGGCAGCCTAGGGACAGAGGAACTGAGTGCAAGAGTCACTGCACAAGGTACTAAAAGCCTGTGGGAAATGAGCCAGAGGGGAACAGAGCCAGCTGCTGTTTCCAAGGAGATGCTGGAATGGGGAAGGGGGAGAACCTGTGGAAGGAGGGCTGGGCTGGGTGGGAGACATTGCACTCGACACACCACAGGAGGGACGCCAGCCGGCTCCACTTGGAAGGCAGCTGTGTCCTGAGACAGGCTGAGTTTTTTCTTGACATTTTCTTCTTCTCTACTCTGAGACAACGTTTTCGTTCCTCCTGAGTCTTGAGATGCATCCCACCCAACCCAGTTTGGCTATCTCAGTCTTCCTCTCTTGTGTAGGAAGTGAGCCTGGAGGCTCCCTGCTAAATGGTTCTAGCTCACCCTGAGAGAGGGCTGGGGAGGAATTTCGAATGGGAGGTGAGAGGAAGGCTCTGAGTCTCTCATTCTTAGTTTTAATTTGCCCTTCGTCGTACAATCGAAGAGTCCAGCCTCCCTCACCGTGGCCTTTTCTCATGGAATTGGGTTTCTGTCAATTCCAACTGGAAAAGGCCGGATTAACACAGACATGTGGTCAGCCACCTACGGACACGCAGGCATTGCGATTCAGAAAGGTACAGACTTGCCCACAGTCTCAGGAGTAGTCATCTGCTGCTCAAAAATTCAGGTCCAGGGTTGGAGAGATGGCTCAGCCGTTAAGAGTACTGACTGCTCTTCCAGAGGTCCTGAGTTCAATTCCCAGCTCACAACCATCTGTAATGGAATCTGATGCCCTCTTCTGGTATGGCTGAAGACAGCAATAGTGTACTCACATACATAAAATAAATAAATCTTGAAAAAAAAAAAAAATCAGCCGGGCATGGTGGCGCAGGCCTTTAATCCCAGCACTTGGGACGCAGAGGTAGGTGGATTTCTGAGTTCGAGGCCAGCCTGGTCTACAGAGTGAGTTTCAGGACAGCCAAGGCTATACAGAGAAACCTGTCTCGAAAAACAAAACAAAACAAACAAAACAAAAAAATTCAGGTCCAACACCAAACTCGGCTTTCTTCCTTATCTGCTCAGGAGCATTAACTCTGTGTTCTGTAATCGGCACACTCACACCTAGGGATCTTCATGCAATGACTCTGAGGTTCTAGCTCGGGACCGAACATTATCAGGGCACGGCCCTGATTTCTCAAGCGTGTTTCCAGGCTCCAGCCTGTCTCACTTCGAGAGTCGCTGGAAGCAGAGGTCTGGTTACTAATTTTGCAGGGTTCAGAGTTGGTGGCCTTTTGACTGGAACATTGTTTTTCCAAACTTTTTCTTGCTTGAGGAGTCCAGAAGGAATGCCAAGATTTAACTCCCAGCAGGAGTCTCAAGGAGGTGATTTAAAAAAAAAAAAAAAATGGAGTTCAGGACCTCAGACCTCCGGGACAGCCCCTCTGACCGTTCTCTGGCACACTTCCTTGGTTTGTCATGAAATCAGTTCCATTTATCTTCTTTTTCTTCCATCACTTTAGTCCAAGTGTAGTCTTTTAGGTTTTTTTGTTCCTCTGTTTCAAATTTTCATATTTGTTGGTTTTCCCCCCACCCTTTTCCGTCTCGCCTGTTTGTAAGGAGCTAGAGCGCCCCCTCTGGTGGGCAGCAGACATGTCATCCCTCCTCGGCTGGAGAGGGTCTGTGGAACAGAGGAACTGAGCTTTGTACAGGCGCAGATTTCTACAGAAGAGCTGCAAGATTCCTTCGGTTCATTGTTGGTCTCATAAAAACTTTGCAAAATGCTGCTTCAGACAATAAAAGGGGAGAAATAACTTGCCTAGAATTCTCCAACATCTTTATTCAGTTTTACATTGCTCTGTCACAAATACAGGCCTGATCCCGTGTTCCTGTAATAGTACTGAGCAAATCTTTGGATTCTTCTACAGTTCATCAGCTTCAACTGAAGCTCCTGACTCATAACGGATGACCATTGCCAGGATGACGGTGGCCAGATGACCGCTCCCCTCTTTGCCAATTTTAAATCCAGCCAAATATTTGGGAGTAGTTATCTGTGTGCCAATAGCAAGTCCACCCAGGTCACCGTATGAGCTATGACTCCTTGCACAGGAATAATCCTGCGTGGTACTTCTCGAGGTTCATAAGCCATCCCATCCTAATGGGCTCTGTCTTACTCAAAGTTCTATTGCTTGTCAAAAGACACCATGGGCAAGGCAACTCTTATAGAGGAAAAAATTTAATCAGCACTGGCATAAAGTTCGAGGTTCAGTCCGTTATCATGGCAGGAAAGATGGCAGAATCCAGGCAGGCATGGTGCTGGGAGGTAGCTGAGAGTTCTACATGTGGATCAGCAGTCAGCAGGAAGAGAGAGAGAGAGAGACAGAGAGAGAGACAGAGCCCAACCCCAGTGACACACTTCCTCTAACAAGGTCACACCTACTCCACCAAGGCCACACATCCTAATAGTGCCCCCTCTATGAGCCCATGGGGGCCATTTTCATTCAGACCACCGCAGGCTCCCTGTGTCTATTGCAGTCACAAGTTTCATCAGCATAGAAATCAGCCATGCCTTCACAGCAGTCTCTAGGTTGTGCTCTTCTGCCATAGGTTTTTGGGCATCCTTCTGTGGCTGGTGACACCCACAGGACACCAGGATGGTACCACCCTGGTCACCTTGACCAGGAAAAGGAGGAAGGGGAGGAGCCCACCTGTGAAGTATCCTATCACCATAACCTCTTCCAGAGGGAGGCATGAGATTCCAACCAGGCCGAGCAGCATTCTATCAAAACCACCTCTTCCCTACATGGAAAACCCCACAAGCCATCCCTGGCAGCCATCAACCGTCATTGCAAAGACTATCACCTAATCACAGGACTCATCATCAGGTTGGGTCCAAACGTTGACGGGAGACTCAGACATAAGATCAAAGGTCATCTGTATGTGCTCTACAACCCTATCAGGCATTCCTCCAGTAGCAACAACTAGCAGAGGAATGAGCAAGGCATTCTGGGAGCATCTTGATTGTTCTGAGTGTCCTTTCAAAGTCCTTTGATTTTAGCATTTTTGATGCCAGTAATTCCTCCAGTCAGATTAATGAATCAACAGTCCCGCCCACAGTCAAAGCCATTGCTTTAATGATGTTGGTGACCTAAGCATTCCACAGGGCAAAGGATGGCTGACCTTTCTCCTCAGCAGCCTTACCTCCCCTTCCCGTCACCACATGATGCTACACCATCCATCTGCTTCTGGTTCTTGTAAAGGCTTCTCCCTCTTCTGTATCTTCTGCGGGGCTTGGTCTCCATGCTGGGGAATGTTGTCTCTAGTTGCTAGTTTCCATTTTCTAAAGCTAAATGAACATGCGGATCTCTAGAGCAGGAACAAGGGCAATACAGGCTAAGATGTCAACACAGGTACAGCAGACAGGACAGTGGTGTTGGCTGAACTCAGATACAGTCTAAAGAGAAACTTTCTGACAGCAGCGGGGACTGCTGTCCCCACAATGTTATTCCTTGCTTTTCTTTCCGATAACAGAACACCTGACCCTCTTACATTAACGTATCACACCGTTATTGAGTTATAATTTGCCGTTTAATTGTTTAATATTTTAAGTTAGTGTATGAAGTGACGGACCTCCTTATGGCTTTGTCATACTTGTGTCATTAAACTTTGCTCTGACTCATCCATCTCCCTCGCTGCTCCTTCCCCACCGTTCCCGCCCATCCCGCTCCTGCTGGTCTCCTCCGTCCCCACAAAGAACTTCAGCTTTCATTTATTGTATTCCACTATCCTGTCTCCTCCCTACCATTAAGATCTATTCCTCCCCAGTCATAGCCCTCTTTCTAGTTCTCTCTCTCTCTCTCTCTCTCTCTCTCTCTCCTCTCTCTCTCTCTCACACACACACACACACACACACAGAGAGAGAGAGAGAGAGAGAGAGAGAGAGAGAGATTGAGGAGAGAGAGATTCTCTTTCTGTGTCTAGTTTATTTTGCTTAGCCCAGTGCTAACCATTCTCCATCTATTTTCCTATAAATGCCATGCTTTAATTTTCTTTTCTCTATGGCCGAGCAAAATTCCATTGTGCATACAAACCATATTTTCTTTACCCATTCACCTGTTATGGACATCTAGGCTAGTTTTGTATCCTGCCTACTATGAAGACCATAGCAATAAACAAGGCTGTGCAAGTGTCTCTATGGTAATTCTGATTTACAGCCTTTGGATGGATCCTTGGGAGTGGTGTAGCTGTGTCAGATGCTAGCGTATCATCTATGCTTTAAGGAACATGATGAACATTGGTTTCCACAGTGGCTACACCACTGTGTAGGTCTATGTTATCCTCTGTTTGATATGTAGTTGACAAGGTTGTGTTCCTATTTTGTACTCCATTTCTTCACCCTGGTGATAATTTCCATGGCCATATGGAATTTTTATAATGTATCCCATCTGTCAACTCCTGAGATTATTTCCTGAACTATAAGAGTCCTTTCAAGAAGGTTCATATCTCTGCCTGTATTATAAAGTATTTTCCTCAACATTTCTACGTTTTTGCTATCACCTAAGGCCAGGTTGGTATCTGTGGACCTTGTAGCCACCAAGGACATGTTGATGTGAGGGGTCTATTCAGTCCACCTGAGATCATGTTGATATCCATGGTCCATGATGCAACCTGAAACCATAGCAATGCTCATGGGTCATGCCACTGAGAAGCCATATTGATGTGTGGCCTGAGCTCCCATCAGAGACCACGTTGATGTTCTTGGCTGCTCTGCTATGATGATGTCATGGCCCATGTTGGAGCAGAGGCCATGTTGCTGTCCTGTTCTGCCATAGGAGACCATGCTGAGGTCTGTGCTGACAACAGAGATCATGTGGAAATTTGTGACTCATGCTCCCGCTGACCGTAAAGGGCAAGGAAGCTACTTTGGCAGTGCTATAAATGACGGCAGAGACACAGTTGAGAAAGAGGAATATGGAAGTCTTTGGTGACAAGCCCTACCCCCCCACCCCACTGCCCCAACCCCCCAAAATGTAGCAACCTAGACAGGAAGCCATTGAAGAAAACTACTAAAATTGTGATAAAGACATTCAAGTATAGCTCTCCACATTTGAGGGCGTCTGGTGGCTGTGCAGGTGGGAAAAGACTCAGTTTTCTTTAAGGGGATGGCCACTGGGAGTTTGACCATGCTCTAGTAAGTATATAGGCAACACAAACTGGGCTTACTTTTCTCCTCCTCCTTCCTCCTCCTCCTCCTCCTCTTCCTCCTCCTCCTCTTCCTCCTCCTCCTCTTCCTCCTCCTCTCTTCCTCCTCCTCCTCCTCTTCTACCTCCTCTTCTTCCTCCTCCTTCTCCTCTTTCTCTTCCTCCTTTTTCTTCCCTTTCTTCTTCTTCCTCTTCTTTTTTTCAGAAGTGTGGGAGAGAAGCTGGGAAGACTGGAAAATGAGTGTGATGTGGTACATAATGTGAAATTCCCAAATAATCAATAAAAATATTATGAAAAAAATTCAGGTCTAATGTTAAGGTCTTGGATCTGTTTTGAGTTAGGTTTTACACAGGATGAGGGATCTAAATCTGTAGTGTGTAATTTTAAAAAGCCACATTTGTGCCTTTGTCTTGGGCTGTGCTCCTGGCTTAGCTCTGAGATCATGCTCTCACCAGCCTGAACTCCACTGGCTATCTCTTCCTCCCAATCAGCTTTGTCAAACCAGAGCTCTACAGATAAAAACACTAAACAATTTTAATATTTTTAAACTAGCTAGATAACTCAATGGCTGGGCAAAGACTTCCTGTCCTAATATTAATAACCAGCTCCTTTCATCCTCCTTGGCTTCTGCCTGCAGCGGAGGCTACAAACTATAGGTACCCCAAGACCTACATGTTTGCCGCTTCCTACCTCTCCACAACCTGGTCCAAATCTCCTCCCTCTACGTCTCCTTCTCTTCCTCCTGGGCCCCAAAACTCTCACCTTTTCCCTTTTGCCCAGCAATTGACATTTGCCTCCTTTATTGACACAATCAATAACCAATTAGAAAATCAATACCTCCCCCTACATATATCTAGGTTTATTATTTTGTTTCTCATTCATGTATCTCATTTTCCCCACACCAAATATGGAAAGGGCCGTCCTTTTCCAGTGTCTGTTTTGTTTAAAGATCTGGTGTTTATGTTCACCTGTGGCTCCGTGCTATCCCATTGGTCTACATGACTATTTTCTGACAGTGCTATGCTGTCACTGTGTAGTATAGTTAGACATCGGATAATGAAAATTCATCATTTTAAAGCATGAACCTCTGAGAGTTTTTATTGGCTTCACAGAGTTATACCGTCATGACCCATGTTTAATTCCAAACAATTTCATTATCCTCCTGAAAAGCATCCCATGCCTGTTATGCAATCATTCTTTTAATCATTCTTTACTCCCTTTTCCCTTAGCTGCAGGCATCAAGCATTCCTTCTCTCTCTCTCTCTCTCTCTCTCTCTCTCTCTCCTCTCTCTCTCTCTCTCTCTCTCTCTCCTCTAGAATCTTACATGTGTTGGCAAACCCTCCACTATTGAGCTAAATTCCCAGCTTCTATTAGCTTTTGTAACGGGGTTGGTCCCAGATGGTTAGATTGGTCTTGAACTCACTCTGTAGCTCAGATAGGCCTTGAACTTGTCATCTTCCTGACCTGACCAACTGGGCAGCTTCTACTTTCTATTCCTGAATATTAGCTTATGCTGGCATTTCCTATAGTTGACTTTATCTAACATATGGACTTTTGTGTCTTGCTTCTGTCATTTAGCATGCTGTCTAGGTGTGTGCACCTAGATTTGAATACTGTCAAATGGTGTTCCATTGTCTATGCATGCCCTGATGTCACCTCTTGTCTATCTATTGGCTGCCATGAATAGTGCTGCTATCCACAATCATGCTCAAGATTTGTACTTCTTAACCACTGAGCCAGCTCTCCAGCCCTGGGACACTAATTCTCCTACCTCCCTTGCCCGTGTCCCAAGAAGGCCATTTCCCAACTTCTCCACCCGTGAGCACCTCCCATATGTCTCACCAGCCCTGCTTGGAGCTCATGGCCTTGATGCTATCTTACTGGGAAAACAAAAGCCACCAGCAAAGACTCTCACTCTCATTTAATCTACCAAATGACTGTCACATGTCTCCCTTGCACACACTGCCCCTTCCTCTGCCCAAGGCCATCTCCCTGTTGTGACTGGTCTCCGTCCCTTTTGTCTATTCACAGGCTTTGGCATCCAAATTTCTGCTTCTTCATCCCGTGTCTCCAACTCCCCCCATACTGCAGTTCATTCTGTCAGCATGCAAACAGTCTGAGAGCTGCAGCTCCCTCCCACCCACCCCACCCCACCCCCGCCTTTCAACTGTGAGATAGTTGGAGTTAGGTTTCCATCCTTTGAATCCACAGGACACCTAGACAGGGGCCCATGGAAACAGCCTGTGGTTGGTAATATCACTCCTATGTCACACAGAGCAACAAAGTGAGGTTCACGAAGGCTAGACAGCCTTCTTGGAGTGTGCAACATCTCCCGGCTTAAGGCAACAAACCCACCTTCCTCTTTGCTATTTATGTGGCAGTCACAGCTCTTTAGCCATTCTCCTGGCTGGACCATCTCTGGAATCATCTGGCTTCCCTCTCGTTCTTGACCACAACCATTCTGCTTCTGAATAGACCTGTGTGTTCCCGGGTTTTCTGCTGACAAATCTACAGGCCGCTCTCCAGCCATGTCCGGATGACGGTCTAGCTGCCTCTGACACAGTGCTCTTTAGGAGGGGGTTGCCTTAATGTTTCCTACCTATAAGGCATGTAGAAGGCATATTCACTTCTTAATGCTCCACCTCCCTCAGGAGGTCTGAGCTTTGCTTGGAGTTCTATCCTCCAACCTTTCCCTTGTCTTGTCTGTCTTCAACCCCTAAGAAATGTCATCCGCTCTCATGTTCTAAACACATCATCTGTTGATAAGCTTCCCGTTTCTCTGCCAGACTGCTGAGGAGTACTTTGAAGCACCCAGACAATACCCCCAACATTGCTCATCTAAAAGACTTCTCGGGTGCGCTGGTGCACACAGAAAGGCCATGTCACCAACACCCCGTTCCTGCTGGTCATTCTTATCATGGTCACCCACAGCTCTCCTCTGCCCAGCTTCTGTTTCTCACACTGTACTGCCAGCAGATTTCAGTGACTTCTCCCCATTTCCTGTTCCACTCCAGATCTTGACTGGGACCTCACTTCTTACTTAGATAATTCCTAAAGCTTCTTTAGAAACCGCCAGAGACCTTAAAGCATAAACCAGGTATATATTTGTTAATGGTTTAAAAACAATGTAAATCAGCCCTTACCACTAAGCCAGTTCACACTTTCCTATCATGTATACAGGACAATATCCAAAGTCCTCCCTGCCTGGACTCAGGTCCTCTGTGACCTAGTGCTTGGCGTCTTTTACGCCTCGTCTCCTCCCATCCCCACTGCCCCTACTTCAGCCTCACCGGCCCTTTGCTCACGGTGCTGAGCATGTATGTCCCAGGGCTTTGGCACATCCTCTTCCCATCAGGCTGGGGTTCTTTGTTTTCTTATTCAATTCTCAAGCCGGAGAGAGAGAGAGAGAAAGAGAGAGACAGAGAGAGAAGGAGAGACGAGAGAGAGAGAGAGAGAGAGAGAGAGAGAGAGAGAGAGAGAGATGCTGGCCACCTCAATCCTTACTGCCACTCTGCTTCGCATGGCCCTGGCCCTCCACTGTTACCACAGGCTTATCAACTTACATTTATAGTCAGTTCACTTTTCAAATGTAAGTTCTATTGGGTAGAGGACGCCTGTGTGCTTCCAATTATGTCTTTGGCCTGTAGAGAATCAGGACAGTGAGCAACTGAAAGAGCAAACAGCTGTGGTGGTACAAGGGAAAAAGACTGATGGAGACGCTTGAAAGATTCTGGAGCACAAATCAAGTGAGGTTATAGTATCACATGCTGGGGTCTCTCTGCCTTTGTCTCTGCCTCTCCTCTCCTCCCTCTCCCTCCCCTCCCTCTCCCTCTCCCCTCCCCTCCCTCTCCCTCTCCTCTCCCCTCCCCCTCCCCTTCCCCCCCTCCCTCCTCTCTTCTTTCTCCAGGATTTCTCGGTATAACAGCCCTGGCTGTCCTGGAACTAATCTATAGACCAGGCTGGCCTCAAACTCACAGAGATCCACCTGCCTCTGCCTCCCAGTGCTGGGATTAAAGGCAATCGCCACATGCCCACTGTCATACAACAGATGTTCAATAACATGTGAAACACTACAATTCTAGAAATATCTAAGGCGAAGTTCTTGCTCACTTCACCTGTAAAGTGGAAGATGGAACAGAAATGGTGTTCTAGAATTATCTAGCCAAGTGTTGTTGAAGTATACTGAGGATTGGAGTTTTGCTTGAAGGGTGCTCTTTACATGGAGGTAGGGAGAGGGCACTGGATTTGCAGTTCAGCCTTGAGCTTGCCAGAAGAGAAGTCTAAGAAGTGTGCTGCAAATACCAGGAAGAAACTCAATATCAGAGGGGTCTACTATGGATGGTAGACATCTTAAAAAAAAAAAAAAGATTTATTTATTTCAGACACACCAGAAGACGGCATCGGATCCCATTACAGATGGTTGATGAGCCTTCATGTGGGTGCTGGGAATTGAACTCAGGACCTCTGGAAGAGCAGTCAGTGTTCTTAACCACTGAGCCATCTCTCCAGCCCCAGTCAACTTCTTTTTAATAGGTGTCTTCATAGTTTTGAATTTTCTCTCAGACCCTCAAAGCTCCAGTTGTTCTTTGACCCTGCTGTCCTGAGAACCATTTTGTTCTCCCTGTCCTCCATTCCTTTCTGACCTTCAGAAAGGGAGAGGTGGCAGTTCCAGACAGTGTCCTTTCTGCACAAGGCCGTGTCTACTCTAGATCTCTGCAGTTGCTATCTGACCTCGAACCTGTCCGGGATTCCAGATACAGCTGGAAGATGGCTGAAATCCACCTCATCAGTTTCACACAGACACATGCCCTTTAATGAAGAACTTGACATTTTTTTATCTTCACATAAAATTCCCCTTATGTAAACCTACAGCAAAGCAAGGGAGAGTATCTACTGCTCAGGAGTGAATGCTACGTAAATGGAGATTGCATGAAATAATTAATAAAGTGAATTTATGTAATTTACAAACGCATTCCTGGAATCTGCTTTGTAACTAGTTGTTTTGAATCTCAGACACATCTTCCCTCAGGAACAATGTCATAAATGGCTCTTTGGTACCAAGAAATCCCATGAAGGCCATGTAGGCCGTAATGTAACAAAGGCATGCCGAAGAGTAATGCGATTGTGTAAGAATGTGGTTTAAACGATTCTGAATACTGGTGTTCAAAGGAAGGCAATTTAGTTAGATGATACATGAGAAATATAGATGCCCCTTGCATGATATGTCTGACCCATTGGAAGGTTTTGCTGTGTCTCCTTTAATGTCTGCTTTCTAATGAAAGGACATACACCTCTTTCCCTTGGTGTAATCATAGCTTGTACTTTTTTTTTTCTTTTTTACAATCAGGGAAAGAGAAGGCCTTGAGTCTGACCTTGAAGAGTTGATTTGGGGAAGCAGAGAGTTTAGACAATTATATGAGGAAAATTTAGTTGAATAGTACTTGGAAAGAAAAGAGAGAATCCTGGTATGGGTGCAATGTCACCTGAAAAAAAGAGTGAATGTGGAGGGGGCGGGGGAGGCGATACTCGATGGAAGGCGTAAATAGCTCAGGCCAGAGCATAGGCAATCGTGCCATTGGAGTTTGCTTTTGGCAGTCACAGATTTTCTTACTGAGCCGTGTGTATCTTAGTCACCTTTGCTTCTGTGGTGATAAAACGCCTGACAAAGCAACTTAAGGGAGAATAGGTTTGTTATGGTTTGCAGTTAGGGTGTAGTCCATCCCGGCAGGGACTTGAAGGAGCTGGTTATATTGCATCTACAGACAGGAAGCAGGAAGTAATAATGCTGGTGGTCACTCATGTCTCCTATGTAGTTCAGGACTCAAACCAGGGAGGAGTGCCATCCACTTTTGAGGTACATCTTCCCCTCTAGTAATTTAAGATAATCCCTCACAGGTATGCTGGGGCTAACCTGATCTGAATAATCCTTCACTGGAGACTCCTGATCGACGGATTTCACAACCAGCACTAACTGTTCAGGTGGTTACCACAAAGACAGAATTTGTGCAGTATCATTCTCTTCCTGGTAATTTTGGTGGCATCTCATTGGACAAATAGTACTGATTTTATGTGTCAATCAATTGACACTCTTGCCTTTAATATACTCCAAATTCCACTTTTGATCTTCTACACAACTTTTTCTTCTTCCTCCAATACATTGTAGGGTCCTAACTAAATTATTTCATCCTCTAGTGTCCTTTTTTTCACTTTTAAATGACATCACAGAACTATCTATCACTTCTAATCTTGAAAATTTCATTATGAAATTTTCCGGCGGGCAGTGGTGGCGCACGCCTTTAATCCCAGCACTTGGGAGGCAGAGGCAGGCGGATTTCTGAGTTCGAGGCCAGCCTGGTCTACAGAGTGAGTTCCAGGGCAGCCAGGGCTACACAGAGAAACCCTGTCTCGAAAAAACCAATAAATAAATAAATAGAAATTCTCCAAAACGAAAAACCTTAACGAATCAGGAAGATGAATCCTAATTATAAGGCCCCAAATAATTCAGCAGTGATCTGAATATCACGGATGATACACACACCACACACACACACACACACATCACACACACGTAATGTCTGTGCTCTGAGCTGTTTGAGTGTGGGGACGTTCTGGTAGTTTTAAAAAAGAGGCCAGAGGCTGATGAGATGATTCAATGCTTAAGGACACTTATCTTCAAGCCTGAGACCTGAGTTTAATTTCCAGAATCCCCATGGCTGGAAGGAGAAAAGTCTCTCACAGTTTGTCTTCTGAGCTTCACATACTAAATATAATAATTCGTCTTGTTGTATTTTAGATTGCGTGTGCATTTCCTACAGGAAATATGTGCATGTGAGTGTGCCCATGCGTGACCCTACAGGAAATAATGTGCATGAGAGAGCCTCCTGCCAGGTGCAGAGAATCGAACTCACATCTTCTGCAATGACCTTTATGCCATCTCTCCTGCTCTACCGAACCCCATCTCCTAACCCAAATCAAAAAAAAAAAATAATAAGACTCCAAGGTTGGGGATGTGGCTACGTTGGTAGAAGGTTTGCCTAGCATGAACGAAGCCCTGGGTTTGATCCCCAGCACTGGCTGGTGGTTCGTGTCTTTTATCCCACCCCCGAAGAGGCCAGAGAACAACTGCAAAATCTGTTCACTCTTATCTCCTCCCACACAGAAAGAGCAATCTGCAGAACAGCAAGAAGATAAAGAGCCTATCGTCTCATCCCGAGATGCGCGCCACTAGCACAGGGGAGGGCAGCCTTCAGCCGGAACCTCCCAGCGCTGCTGCGCTGACCGCAGGGGCCCGAAGCCCCAAGGTCGGGCGGAAGCGTGGTCGCCACACTTCCGGTGTCCTGTCCCGGACTGTCTTATGTCCGGTGCCTGCCACACTTCCTGTTGATCCTGGCGGCCGGGGGCCGGGCTGAGGGGCGGGTCGCGGTCAGTGGGCAGGCGCGGGCTCGAAGCTAAACCTCAAGTCCCCGTGCGCCGAGTGTCCTCTCCTCGCGTCCCGCGCTCCCTCGCCGCCGCGCCATGCCCGCCGTGGACAAGCTCCTGCTGGAGGAGGCGTTGCAGGACAGCCCCCAGGTACCGCCGGGGAGGCCGGGAGGGAGCCGCGGTGCCCAGCCGGCGCTCAGGGAGGTCGGGGAAGTCGCCGTCCCGTAGTAGTAGCTCCCACGCCGGGTAACAAGTACGTTTTCAAGCAGTGTCTCGTGCAGAAGAAGATGACAGCACTGTTCACACAGACGCTGCTGGTACTAACGATTCCTTGAGACCGAATGAATGCAGGGGCCAGAGTAGGAAGCACAGAAAACCTGGATCCATCGCCAAGTCGACCCAGGGAAGAGAAAATTCCAACATTTGTCCCATTTGTGCCACAGGGTGGTGGTGGTGGGGCTTCATTAGCATAGTGGAGATGTGAATCAAATCGTTTGAGTTTGAGAGTGAAAACGGCAGGCGGATAGTGTATAATGACCGTGGTTCAAAATTCACAGGGCTTTCTCCGGGATCTACTGTTCTCTTAGCATACCTCCTCTTCTCTTTTCTGGTGTAGCACCCCTACCTTATTTAAATAAATACCATCATCCTTTAGTGTCTCCATTACTGAAAAGTAAGAAAGGATCAAGTTGTTCGTCACAGTTTCTCCTCTTCTTTCGGGTATCTTCCTTGGCTCCCTAAGTGAATTGTACCTCTCAGATGGAAATTTGATGACCTTACCTACATTCCGCATCTCTCCCGTGCAGAATAAATCAAAAGGGCTATCTGTGTGAGCTTGTCTTATGCTCAGTTCTGATTGTCCTCATGTAAGCAAACAAGGATATATAAACAAGCTGTTTCTTGAGTTTTGTTGTCGTTGTTGTTTTTTTGTTTCTTTGGGTGGTTTTTTGGTTTTTTGTTTTTTTTGTTTTTGTTTTTTTTTTTTTTTTTGATACAAGGGCTTACTATGTAGCCATAACTGGCCTGAAAACTTGCCGAGTAGACCAGGCTAGCCTTGAACTTCCATCTTGAGTGCTGTGATTACAGGCATGTAGGCATGCGCTGTCATGCCCAGCCTGTTTTTGTTTGTTTGTTTTTGTTTTTTGTTTTTTTTTTTTAACTGATTCATCTTTTTAAATAGACTGGCATATATTGTGCTAACTTTTCCAAGGCTTCCTTATACAGCTCTGGATGTCAGGTTTTTGCTCTGGAACACAGCCTTTGTTGGAAAGTATTTCAACCATCTTCACCTGTCTCTGGGATCCGAGCATAAGCGTATGGAAATCGTAATTGCCATGGTTATGAATAGGGATTTCCATTTGCTTTGTACTTGGTGACACAGAAGGTCAAAGAAGGTCAAAGACAGACTGTTTCCCTAGCCAGCCATGATGGTGGCTGAGCCAGGCACAGACATCACACGGTCTGGACTTTTAAGGTTTCTAATGGGTGCACATCGTTTCTGAGTAGCATAAGCAAATCTGAGACCTGGGCTGCAGTTCTGCTTCTAATCACCCAGTATTCTCATCTGCAGAAACTCCACAGAAAACAAGGAACATGGGCCCGATGGTCTTGAAAGCGGCTGAGTAGTCTAAAATTATATTCCATTTGTATGGTTTACAACTTTGAGCTTGTGTGGGTGGGGGGGAGAAGAAGATGTTTAGAGGCATTGTTATTCCTATCTGACATTCTTTTTAATTTTTAAAAAATATTTTTGTCCACAGTAAAGGTTTGTTCTTAGACAGTTGGCTTCCCTGCAAAGTGGTAAAGCCCTTATTTAACTCAGACAGTTTGGTTGTCTTTCTTGTAAGGAATATTTTTAAATATTTTTTATTCTTTAATAATTTCCTATACTTATACAGCCTATCTATATCAGGTCACCTCTTCATTTCCTCTCTCCAGACACCCCCAAACATATGACCCCACCCATTTTCTTGTCCTCTTCCTCCACTTCAATACCACACACAATGTAATTAGTGCTTTCTTCCTATGCATGGGTGTGGGGCCATCCAGTGGAGCCAGGACAACCTCCCAACAGCCACACCCCCAAAGAAAACTGGCTGTCCCTTCCCAGAAGCCACCAACAACCTGTAGCGTCTCAGCTAAGGGTAGGCTTCTGGGCACCTCCATCCCTGGCTGCAGTGCTGACCGGCATTGCCCCGTGTACATGACGAATTGCTGTGAGTTTAGGAGTGGAACTCACTGGTCCAGTGACAACATTTCACAACACTCTGCCTCGTTCTCTCATCTCCTCTTCTGTGACATCTCCTGACCCTGATACAGATGTGTGTGGATGTGTGTGTGCGGACATGGAGGTCAGAGGACAGTTTGTGGAAGTCAGTTCTCTAATTCCACCATTTGAGTTCCAAGGATTTATTGCAGGTCCTCAGACCTGGTGACAAGTGCCGTTACCCACAGAGGCACCTGTAGGAAATTTGTCGTTGCTGTTGAGACTGGTTCTCTCCTGTCAGTGTGACTGCTTTGGGAGATAGAAGCTAGCTTTAGGAGTCTTTCAGAGCCCACAGAGCACGGCTGGCACTATTCTCTACACAGCGTGTGCTGGATTGCAGCTTTACTCCCAGGAGATCCACAGATGTAGAACTGGATGGAATGAATGGAAACCATTTCTATTATTTGATGTGAAAGAATTAAACACAGAAGCAAATGCCAAGAATTCAGCATTGTCTAACCTTTTGGCTTCTCTGGGCTACACTGTCATCTCCAAAATTCACATTGGAGAACAGTGCAGTCAAGTTACATAGAAAGTGAAGAAAATCTGAAGGTTTTAAGAACCTTTATGCATGATGTTGCATCAGCGCCTCTCTTGGGTTATGGGTTGATCATGCCTGGTCTGAATCCTCTGTGGTCTGTGCTGGCGCTGTTCTAAACGCATTTTAGTGCACATCGTCTTTTGAGACAGGTCATCTAGGAAGATGGAGGGGCAGAGAAATCAATTGTAAGGTAAGGAAACCCAGGCAGCAGGAATCAAGGGGTTTGCTGTTGTGGTGCAGGGGATTGAAGGCAGGCCTTACAGTGAGTGCTAGGTAGGCAAGCACTCTCACTGAGTCACTTTCTCAGTCTTGGATACTGTTTAAGGTAGCCCTGTTACCTAGCACCTGGCTTTTCCCTGGCCTATATTGATTTACAAGGAGGGAAAAAAGATACTGAGACCCCGTGAACTGTTTGTTTCTTGGAGGTGGAAGAGTTACTAGGATTGCTTGAGTAGCCTGTTTACACAGGGCTGACTCAGTGAACACAAAAGCTTTTGTACTTGAACTTGAGGACTCTAAGAAGTGCTGAATAGACACTGACCAGCCTTAGACATAGCCATTCATTTCCTCTTCTTCAGCGTGCAGGGTTGCACGTTGTGTTGCAGAACTAGTCTGTGTGCATGTATTCTTGCCGCTGACCTCTGGGACATGAGTAGAGAGTGTAGAGACATGCCCTTGTTACTGTGTGTGAGCCTTTGCCTTGCTGGCCAGGCTCTGTTAGCTGCTGGAAACATGACCATCAACTGGCTAGGCATAGCTGTCCTTGACTGGCTCATAGTCTGTTCCGGGGGCAGATAAGCAGCTGATCCAGGACACGGTGGAGTCCTGCTGTAGTAGATAGGGACAGAGGCACAGCTCGGAGTCCCTCAGAGGAGTGTGCTCACCCTGTAGGCAGCACAGTTCTCCAATAAGGTGGGGATGAAGCTGTTGCAGTTTTTTGATGTGCTTTGTGCTTTGATTCTCTGGAAGTTGGCATAACGGAAGCAGAGAAATGAAAGACTTGGTTCTGAGATCATGCAGTGGCCTAGCTGGGAACAGCCCTCCCCAGCAATCAGGCCTTTTTTTAATCCCAGTGAGATGCCTCCAGACATGCAGGGTGACTTTGTATGGCTTCATTGTGGAGAGAATTCGTCCTATATGTCTGTGTCTAACACATTTTCCATTCAGTAAACTTGGGTCTATTAAGATGTTTCTCTACCTAACCCAAATGAGGGGGATAAAAATTTTTGTCTCACTTACATTTTAAAGGAACAAATTATGAGTGCTATTAAAATTGGACACTTACACAATTGTGTGTTGTTGGGAATGTCAGGGCTGTTTGATTAGGTAACACCCGGATGTTTACTTTAAGGTAAAGGAATGCCAGCTGAGCTTAGGCCAGGCCCACATAGTGCTTGGGCTTGTTTGTCTGGCTGCAGAGGTTCCTGAGGATGTGGGATAGTAGGAAGGGATGGAGTCAATCCACCAGCCTGCCACTGTTATTTTATACTGGGCTTTTATTCAGCCTCTCTGAGCTTTCGTGTGCATGAGCTGTGTCACAACCTAGAATCAACCCTTTGTCTGGTTGGTCTTGGGCAACTGTCTTGACTGTTAATTGATGTAGAAGGACAGCAGGAAGAACTCCAGTGGATTCCTTGTATCAGACATTGACAGGCACAGAACATCTGTGCATTGTGCGGGTCGGGGGCACTATGTCTGTGCAGGTGGCCCTGGACTGTATCAGGATCCAGCTAAGCATGAGCCTGCCTCCATAGTTTCTGCATGAGCTCCTGTCCTGACTTCTCTCAGTGTGGACTGTAGTTTATAAGCAGCAGAAAGGAAGCGTGAATGGCACTGAACACATTTCATAACTGCCCGGAGCCCCAGCCTCATCCCCTGTAAAGTGAGGTTAATGTGACTACGCTATCTGATCATGAGGTTGATTCATTAGAACATGTGACAAATGTTCCGTGCCCATCAGTGTCTGATACAAGGAATTCCACTGGAGTTCTTCCTGCTGTCCTTGAGGAAGACAATTGTGTAAGCTTTCTCTTTTTAGCATTCCTTGTCTTTAATTTATCCCTGAATACTAAGAGAAAAAAAAAATAGAATTCAGCTAAGTGAACAAGTAATCTTTTTTAAAAATAAAATACTTGCAGTCCAGTTGTGTCGCTTCTTATGTTCCCAGGCATGCCAGTTATAATAGGAAGGTATTCGAACCTTTGTAGACTTTGGTGGGACCCTGCAGCATTGGGTACAGGATCACTCAGTCAGCTGTACTGTTGGATGCCACTCCTTAGATACGCACATTGCTGTCATGTTAAGATGGAGCCACCTGTTTAAACAGTGAGCACCGCTATAAGCACCAGAGATCATTGTTTCCATAATAAATGTCATCTCTTCATCACTGCTCCCTGGAGACTCGCAGCAGGCTCAGCCCATGCTGGTCCTGGAGTCACTTCTGGGCAGTAACTCTCAGTCCTCTGGATGGTGTTTCAGCACATGCTGGCCGACAGCAGGAAGACAGGTCACACGAATGCCGAACACAGCTCATCCATCTTAACAGCCAAAAAGTCATACTTTCAACAAGAGATGCCATAAGGAATTTAGAATCGTCATCTTTACCTGCTGATTGTCATTGTTAATGGGTTATGGCATCTAGTGGGCTGTAGCTGGGATGTTTATTTACAAACAGATGGAGGGAGTAGGAAAATCTGTGCACATTCTATTTGAAATTCATCGTTTGGTGCAGCCATTGTCTGCACCCTGGAGCAAGAGCATTTCCTTTCCGGGTTTGAATTTTAGGAACTCCTCTGGAATGAGGGTTCATGCTGTGTGAGCGTTTGTCCTCACATAGAACTGTGGGGAAAACTGTCTTATGTCCGGGGCTTGTTGCTTGTGGTTCTCATTCACAGAGCATTCAA
Source organism: Mastomys natalensis (assembly GCA_021653895.1). Taxonomy (NCBI): domain Eukaryota; kingdom Metazoa; phylum Chordata; class Mammalia; order Rodentia; family Muridae; genus Mastomys; species Mastomys natalensis. Next base: position 33,311 of record JAJTUV010002282.1, on the reverse strand, counting down.
GCACCCACTTTCTGCTATGAAGCCCCCAGTTTGTGGAGCTAAAGTAGACCTAGTGGTGAGAAGGGAAGACCCCAGTGCTCAGGCTCCTACATTTGTCACTGGGGGGTGTCTGATCCCACCAGGTTGTGGCCCAGCGGCAAGGAGGCCCCAGGGGTGGTGGAACATAGTAGCCAGGCAGACCACTTTGTAACCTTTATTTTAGCTTAGCTGGGTTAGAAGAAGGAGGACTTGGAATCCATTTGCAAGAAAATAATGAGCAGTAATGAATTGTTTGCAAAACACTCTGTGTGTGACCTCACTAGCATGTCTGTGCCCTCTTTGTCTCCTTAGTAATTTACTGAGCTCCCATTGCTGTGAATTCACATGTGTGAGTGGATCTCTATTGTGTGATGCCTTGACCCTTGGTCATCCCCCCCCACCAGTATAAAGATTTCACTAGTGCTCAGCGTGTGCCTAGCACTGTGTATGAAATGGTGGGAAATACACTTTAGTTACTGTAGTTGCTCAGCTGCCCTCAGAACGGAGTTCCTTCTTAGAGAAGGGGCCAGCATAATGCTTGCTGTTTGAGTTTTATGCCAAGAACATCTACCACTGGCCCTGGCCATGAGCTTAAAATCTCTACACAACACATACACACCCTCTCTCTTCTCTTTTTCTCTCTCTCTCTCTCTCTCTCTCTCTCTCTCTCTCTCTCCACACACACACACACACACACACACACACAACAGCAGCAGCAGCAGCAGCCACCACCACCATGGAAGTTGACTATGTTATCTTAATAGGAAACAATGACAGTCTGGACTGCAGACACCAAGCAGCTGGTTGAGGTCGAGTGATGAAGCCAGCAGTGCTGGATGACCATACCTGGTCCACAGTGGGGTCCTGTGTTCCCTGTATGGACTTGAAAAGAGAGGCTGTTTTTCCTGATACTGTTTATTGAGCAGAACCCTGTAGGTAGATACAGAAGTCAGCACAGAGGATTGGGCTTCATGGTTCCTTCTGGTGGTGTTGGGAGTGACACCCAGAGCCTTAAGTGCTAGTAGGTACTGTACACTGAGCCACAAGCCCCACCCTAGACATGGGCTTTCTTCTCTGGTCCTGAGCAAGTATAATCTCCTGTTCTTGCGCCTTGTAGAACGGAGGAGCACAGAGTTAGCCAGACACTCTCCCTCCCAGGTCCAGGCGTCCTGTGCTCTCTGTGTTGTCCCTTCTTTGTAACTGTCCCTGAGAGTGGAGACTGACCTTTCTTCTTTCCTGCAGGCACGCTCCTTACTCAGTGTATTTGAAGAAGATGCTGCCACCCTCACGGATTACACCAACCAGCTGCTGCAGGCCATGCAGCGTGTCTATGGTGCACAGGTATGCCACCCACCCTTCCCTTGAAGTCAAACAATCTCATGCAAGACAATTTTGAAATAAAATCAATCACTGGCCGAGAAGGTGGCTTAGTGAAGACCTGAGTTGGAACCCCAGAATGTGTATCACAAAGCCGGACACAGACCATGCTGTGTCTTCCAGTGCTGGAGGGTAGAGACAGGGAGACCCGAGAGTGTATTGGCCAGTCATCTGTGAGTCTGTGAGTCCCAGGTGAAGAGACTGTGACTCAGGAAGGTAGGAGGACAAGTGAGATTGACCCCTGACCTCCACATACATGCTCACACATGTGTGTGACATCCCCCCTCCAATACATGAACATGTACAGATATCAGAATTGGGTTTTTTTTTTTTTTAACTTCACCTCCAAACCAAGGATAGTCATGTTTCCCTTGTTTGAGAAAGTGCTGGGATCTTCCTGTAATTAAAATCAGGAGGGGACTCACATAACTGCTTTAATTATCTTTTTAATCCAACCCCAAAGGGAAGCATGGAGCCTCCACATTTATGAACGTGTGGGCTCAGTGTCCCGATGCTCTTTGTCTTTCTCATAATTAGGCAGTCTTGGATGTCAGTGTGGGCGGGAAGAAATGCCTTTCCAAGGCTTCCCTCTGAAGATGGGGTAGCCTCTTTGTTTTAAGGAACAAACATCTTGGCTTGCAAACCCGTGGAGAGAGAATAAATTGCTGAGTAGCAAAAGCAAAGCTTTTTACAGACAAGAACTGCCACATCCATCACTTTCCCAGGAAGAAGTGAGTCACTTATGTACAGAGCTGTTACACATGGAGATGTTAGTGACGGGATGGTTTTCATTGATCTTGCTGACATACAACCGTGTGTGCTCATGTTCCTTCTGCTCACTGATGATGTGAGCGGCGTGGGTACCACAGGCAGGTGGGGTTCTTCATGATCCTACAGAGTGGGACCAGCTGGGCGGCTCAGAGGGTCAAGGCACTGCCACCAAGCACGACAGCCTGAGCTCCATCCCCAGAACTGATAGGGTAGAAGGAGAGGACCAGCTCTTACAGGTTGTTCTCTGACCTACACACCCCACACACCCCACACACACACCTCAAAAAAATGTAATTGAAAAGTTTAAAAATATAATCGTATATAGTCATTAGGCATTACTCACCATGAGAAGAAGCCCTACCTCTAGAGAGCTTACATTCGTTAGGAGACAGACAGTTACTACTGAACGCCTGAAGGCCAGGGAGGAGGCTCACCTCCCCAGAAGACCTGTGCTGGTGTGTAAGCTGGCTTTCTGTTGCTGTGACAAGACACCCAGGAAAATCAGCTTACAAGGTGAGCTGGGCTGTGTGGCTCAGTACTTGAGTTCAGTACCTGGGACTTGGGCCTGTGGTGAGGCGGTTCACCATGGTGATGTGGGAGAGCCTGGTGGGCGGAGTCCGCACCTGATGGTGGCCGAGAAGAGAGGAGGTCTTGGGTTCACGTGTCCTCTTTAACGGCACACTCAAGGACCTAACTTCCTTAGACCCAGTTCATAAAGGTTCTGCCACCGCCCAGGAATGCCACAAACTGGTAAACTAACCTCTGGGGTCATCTGAGACCCAAGCTGTAACAGGTGGGCCTCAAAAGGAGAGTGATTTGTGATTTGATGGTTACACGGGGCACACTTACTGTAGTGTCAGTGTTTCCTGTACATCAGCTAAAGAAGACAGTGGAGAGAGACAGACAGACAGAGACTGTCCAGATGCTTGACTTCAGCCACAGGAGAGAACACAGAAAGTCAGAGGCACACAGATGTGTGCATGCAGACTGCATGTGGTGGCGTGGACTGTGTCATTGTTGTTTTGGTTTTCTGAGACAAGGTCTTATATGGACTAGGCTAGCCTGGAACTCAGTTTATAGCTGATGATAACCTTCAACCCTTGATCCTCCTGCCCTGCCTCCCAAGTGCTAGGGTTACAGACACGTGCTGCCATACCCAGCTCACAGTTCTCCCTTGAAGCACTAGGTCTGAGGGTTCATGGGGCCCTGAAGCAAGAGAAGAGTCTCTCTGAAAGTTCAGGCGAGAGATCAAGGCTAGAGAGACTTATAAAGTGTACAATCAGGCAAGAGTCACTTAGTAATTAGAAAGTGCGTTGGATAGGTGTGGTGGGCCTCTGAGTCTGAGGCCAACCTCATCTACATAGTGAGTTCCAGGCCAGCCAGCCTACATAGTGAGACTGTATCTCAAAAATAAATAGATAATTCGTTGTGGTGCTACGAATTGAAGCTAGGGCCTCATGGTCTGCTAAGCAAGTGCTCTGCTACTGAGCCGCATTCCCAGACTGATATTCCCATGCTGCTAGTTTTAATGTTGGGAAGAGTTACGTTCTTGTTTGTGATCTTGCGTGCTCATTTGTTTTGATAAGCCTTTCAGAATTTGGGAAAATATGACGACTTCTCATATTTTATTTCATTACTTAAACTGATGTTTTTCTATTTTCCTTGAATATTCCAGATTTACAATAGAAAAAATTGACTCTTTATCCCCTACCTTCTTACTGGCTATTTAGTAACTGAGTACAATGATCTTGTCTCCTAGTCAATGCTTTCAAGCCCCGACACTTGCGTGGCTCTGAGTCCTCTAGTCCCAGGAGCCTCTGCTCTGTCTTCCTGGGTCTGTCACAACCATTTGCTGAAGAGTCCAAAACACTTCCATACACATTCTTTTCTTCTGAGCCAGAAAGCTACTTTGTGCCAAAGCTAAGTAGGTCTTGCATTCTGAGAGGCTGGGACCCAGCTTCCAGCTCACAGCACATGACTATCATGTGAGCTGTGACTGGCCAGCGCCCTCCTCCCTCTGCCTACTGCTGTGGAACTGTGCAAAGGCCCTAGAGACAGCTGGCCGGCAGCAGCTCCCCGACTGCACAGGCGGGACCATGGCTTTCCAGGTTCATTGGCAAGGCTGAGATGGGTTTTGCTTGCCTTGATATGTGTATATTTTAACCTGGTATACGTTTCTATGTTTGCATTCTGGCCGCCCTGCTGGCCCGGTTTTCTTGGTTTTGTTTCATGTTAGCCCTTAAATATTTTACATTTAGGTATATTGAATTTTATTAGTAGAATATGATTTTTTATTGTTTGTTTTTTGGTTTGTCGTTTGTTTTAGGAAGACATAGGTTTTTTTTTTTTACTACTATATTTTAAATGCAATTTATGTGGCTGATGAGACACAGGTCTCTTTAATCAGCCTGCTCTAGTGAGTGTCCTCTGGGCTTAGTTTAAAAGGAGGAAGGCCAAGAAAAGGTAGAGAAGGAGAAATTAAAGTTGATGTCTCAGAATAGAAGCTAGAAATTTTGACTGGGAACTGGGACACAAGTTGCTCTCTGGGAGAAGCACTTTATAGTATTCGAACACATAATCATTTAGAGAGCCTGGGGTGTTTGGGAACATAACGAGGAATCTGAAGTTAATGCTGCTGTTAATATGACCTCAGGAATAAAAAAAAAAAGACTGGGGATTTAACATACAGAAATAGCTGTCAAATATTGAATTCCTAAACAATGCCCTCTTTATCTTTACTAGCACTAATTATATCATAGAAGTGAGTTATGTGCTGACATCTATAAATGAACACATTTATATCTCACCTCCTGTCCTGTGAGTACATGTGGCTTCTAGCTGATAAAATATTGAATGGTGCAGTCCTGTAGATGAGGATTTCAAGAGGTTTGTATTTCGGTCCTAACACATTAATTCGATAATTACAAGATTAGGTCTTTTTTTGTATTAAACCATTTCTTATATACCCAATAGAACAGAATGCCTTCTCTTAAGGTTAGGATACAAATGATCTAATTAAGTTACAGACTTTGTGTAAGTAAAGTCACATCTATGTGCATGCAGTGTAGTGATGCTGAACTTACTGCTGCTGTGTTCCCACAAAGAAGAGAAAGTAGTGACAGTTTTTAGAAAAGAAAGAAGTAGAGAGGGTTCTGAGGGCAGACCCCAACTTTGGCTGGTTTGAAGGGGCTCTTAGATCTCATTTGGCTTAGCCTCTGGAATGAGCCTGTGAGTTAGCAAGGGGCCTGGCATCTCAGGCAACAGTCCGTGGCCCGTTTTGTGCCTTCGCTGGCAGAAGAGCCACTGTCCAGGCTAGGAGCTATGTGAGCCGAGTCCTGTGTGTTCGCCACAGAGAAGGTGAGCATCCTGCATTACTAACTCTGCATTCAGACTACAGGGCAAGTAAGTTCAAGATGCCTGAGGGCCCGAACAAGAGCATGCAGATTATATGCAGTTAAGTTGGCACAGATTTTGCATTCAATAAATTTGATAGGATACTTAACTTTAAATCCATGTGTCTGATAATTCTTTCATTCTGAAGTAGGTTTAAAGTTGTTTGTTTGTTGTTTTTTAACATTGGACTCACTCAGGCTTAGGAGAGAGCTGCTTAGCTCATTCTCTCAGCTGTCATACTGAGATGGGGACCTGGTGACTGATGGCTCTGACTGTGGTCAGGAAGACTGCCTGGTTTGGCAGGGTCAGTGAAGCCGGCAGTTCTTATTGCCCACCTTTCTCCTCTAGTGGAAGACAAGCCACTCTGGTTGGTAATACTGGTCTGGAAACAGTGTTTTATTTTTTTTTATTTTTTTTAATTTTTATTTTCAGCAAATCAAAAAAATTTAAAAAGCATTCAAACAGAATAAAATGAAAATAAACAAACAAGCAAAATACCAAGGGTCAGATATACTTATACAAGAATTCTATAGAGCCTTCAAAGAAGCAACACTTTTTGAGTTATGTTTAAAAAAATTCAGAACCACAATAAGCTCCTTCACAAAGCAAATAATATTGAAATAGTGAAATCAAGTGTAAACCCAACAAAAATATATAAATTATAGTCCAGTATCCCTCATGAATATACATACAAAAATTCTCAATGAAGTAGTTGCAAACTGAATACAAGAGATATAAAAAAATAATATTCCATGCATAACTGAACAACTGTTTTTTTTTTTTTTTTTTTTTTTTTTTTTAGAAGACCGTACTCCATATACAGGCTGCATGTTTTGGGATAGCCCCCACTCCAGATGTTTGAGACCTACATGAAAACCAAGCTGCACATTTACAACATATGTGCAGGGAGGCCTAGGTTCAGCCCATGGAGGTAGATCTGTGTAGACTAGGTATGCTCCACGGTTGGTGATTCAGTCTCTGAGAGCTCCAAGGGTTCAGGTTCGTTTACTCTGTTGATCTTCCTGTGCAGTTCCTATCTCCTTAGGGCCCACAATCCTTCCACCTATTCTTCTTTAAGAGTCCTCAAGCTCCATCCACTGTTTGGCTCTGGATGTCTGTATCTGTCTGAGTCAGCTGCTGGTTAGAGCCTCTCAGAGGACAGCTTGCCGGTTTGTTCTCAGGCTGGAGGTTTAGCTCCTGGGAGCTCTGGTTGAATCTTTTGATACTCGTTCTAAAAAGGACAAAAGCACCCTCACTTTGGTCTTCCTCCTTCTTCTTGAGTTTCATGAGGTTTATGCGTTGCATCTTAGGTATTGTGTGTTTTTGGGGCTAATATCCGCTTATCAGTGAGTGCGTACCATGTGTGTTCTTTTGTGATTGGGTCATCTCACTCAGGATGATATTTTCTAGCTCCATCCATTTGTCTAAGAATTTCATGAGCTCATTATTTTTAATGGCTGAGTAGTACTCCATTGTGTAAATGTACCACATTTTCTGTATCCATTCTTCTGTTGAAGGACATCTGGGTTCTTTCCAGCTTCTGGCTATTATGAATAAGGCCGCTATAAACATAGTGGAGCATGTGGCCCTGTTGCATGTTGAAATATCTTCTGGGTATATACCCAGGAGGGTATAGCTGGGTCCTCAGGTAACACCATGTTCAATTTCCTGAGGTATCGCCAGACTGCTTTCCATAGTGGTTGTATCAGCTTGCAATCCCACCAACAATGGAGGAGTGTTCCTCTTTCTCCACATCCTCGCCAACATCTGCTGTCACCTGTGTTTTGGATCTTAGCCAATCTGACTGGTGTGAGGTGGAATCTCAGTGTTGTTTTCATTTGCATTTCCCTGATGACTAGGGATGCTGAGCACTTCTTTAGATGGGAAACAGTGTTTTAATAACTTAAAGTTTTAAAACTATTCCCCCCCCCGTGTGTGTGTGTGTTTGTATGTGTCACCTCTGTGTCCACTCTCCCATTAGGGTAGCCTGGCCAGTTGTGCACCAGGCTGGACTGGAGGGAGGGAAGCTTAGCCAAGAAAGGGTGAGTGCAGTGCACATACCCAGGAACAGCTTCAGAGAACTAGTTTGTTTATTGGAGGAGTGGTAAGCCAGGTATTTGTGCCCTGGAGAGGTGGCCAGGATCTCTAGGGGCAAGGATTGTGTGTTTGTTTACCATTGGCCAGGGCAGAGGTGTTAGAAGGTACTTCTACATACTGAGGGGCTGTAGGATCCGGTGGGTGGGGTGGCTTGGGACCTTATATGGTCAAACAAGGAGTGAAGCCTGATAACTGTCAAGGTGATACATTCTTACTAGGTTGATACTGAGGGAGCTGCGTTTGTAGAGTCAGGTTGGGAGGGCGAGGGAGGCAACGCCTGCTGTCTTCAAGTTTGAGGCATTTGGGGTTGAAGCTCCCTTGACCCTTCCTCCAGAATCCTAGGCCATTATGGTACCACATGGGTGTGGTGTGTGTGTCAGTGTGTGTGTGAGAGTGTGTATGTGTGTGTATGTGTGTGTTGTGTGTGATGTGTGTCAGTGTGTGTTGTGTGTGTATGTGGGATATGTATATGGTGTGTGTGTCTATGTGTATGTGTATACATACATAAGTGTGGGTGTCCCTGGAGACAAGAAGAGGTATTAGATGCCCTGGAGCTGGAGTTATAAGGTTGTGAGCCACTGACATGGGCACTGGGAACCAAACTCCAGTCCTTTGCAGGAGTAGCAGGTGCTCTCACCTGGTGACCTCTCTGCAGCCTCTGATGGATCTCTTCTAAGTGACAACTGTAGTTAGTGGGCTTGTTCACGTCCCCTCAACAAAGCCAGTAATCCAGCCACATCTCTGCAGCCTCTTTCTGTTTGGGGATTTTCCTTTTCTTTTCTGTTTGTTGACACAGGGTCTCACTGTGCAGCCCTGGGCAGCCTGGAATGAAGTTGTGCAGCACCTCAGCCAGTTCTGAAGCTGTTCTTCACCAAGCTTGGGAGCATAGAAATAGTACATCCCAAACAGATCTGAAAAGTGTGGACCCTAAAATCCCTTTTTAGATGTGGAAACAGTATAATCTCAAGCCGAAGCCAAGATAAGAGAGAAGAGGGGTGAAGTTATTTAAACACTGCAAAGTTCTCGGGCAGGAGAGGTGGCTCAGCAGGTAAAGGTATTTGCCGCTCATCCTGATGACCGGAGCTTAATTCCATGAACCTATGTGGTAAAGGACGAGAACGGACTCCCAAAAGTTGTCTTTAACTTCCACATGCTTGCAAACACACACAAAATAAATGTTAAAGAAAATATTCTTTAGATGACAATAGTTTATAGATAGATGATAGATAGATAGATAGATAGATAGATAGATAGATAGATGGTTTATAGTTAGATGGTTTACAGACAGACAGATATGATGGATATGATGGATGGAGAGATGAACAAGTCACCACACCTTTGGGAAGCAATGAGAGCAGTAGTCACCCATGGCGTGAGCTTGTGATAGCAAGGGAGACACCTGTAGGAGGCAGACAGGGATCTTCTGTTCCTTAGAACACACAAGTGTCATACGCCAGGTCAGGCACCTCCTGCACATTATCTCACTTAGCTTTGCTAATTAAAGATTATTATATGGTGAAGAATGTAAGACTCAGAGAAGTTGTGTAGACTGCCTCGGGCCACACAGCTGATGAGTGGCAGAACCAGAAAGCCTGAAGTGATCCTGGGCATGGTGCTGTGTTCTTGGGACACACTGGACTCCACTGACAAACTGGTCAGCTGCAGTTAAGGGTTTGCCTTTCAGAGGCTTTTCCTGTCCATCTAGAACAACCTGGTCTCTGAGCCTGATAATTCTTTAGTTGTCGGAGGTGGGGCTCAGTTTTTTTTTTTTTTTTTTTTTTTTCGAGACAGGGTTTCTCTGTGTAGCCCTGGCTGTCCTGGAACTCACATTCTGTAGACCAGGCTGGCCTTGAACTCAGAAATCCACCTGCCTCTGCCTCCCAAGTGCTGGGATTAAAGGCGTGCACCACCACTGCCCGGCAGGGCTCAGTTTTTAAACCCAGAGTTACTTTCCTCCTTTCATTAGTTTTAAATCCAGATTATTTTAATTAATACATTTCACAGTCCTGACAATCAAATGGATTTATTTACATGCTTGAGACTGAGAGACTGAGAAGCAGTTTGCAGCTTCAGGTGTGAGGGGCAGAGCTGAGAGGTGTCAGGATGCAGCTCCACAGAGCCTACCCATGGTGGTCTGCATGCGGGCTCCACAGTGCTTCATCCTGCAGCCTCGGAGTGGTGTCAGAAGGCCACTTTGACTCACCCTCTTAACTACAAGGTTAACCAGTTAACCAGTGACCTTGGACTCAACAAGCCAGAACCCCAGTCCTGGCAGCTTCCTCTGTGATGTGGATGCTGGCGAGATAAGTCTCTGAGCTTTCTCCCAGTCCTTGGGGCGTCTGCAGAGCTGCTGCTGGAGAGCGTGAGGGGAGCCCCAGCAGCCATCCTCTGAGTGATACAGCAGCAGTGATGTCCTCTCCACCTCAGCTGCCTTGGGGCCCACCTCGTGCTCGGCACACAGCCTTCGCTCCTGGTAACGCCTCGTCTTCTGGCACCCCCGTGGCCCTCTTCCTTTGGACCAAGCCCTTTCTTGGCCTTCCCTCAACCTCCTCTTACAATTCTTGTCTTCTTCCATGGAGCTATTCTGTCTTAAATCTTTCTGCTCTCCAGAATTCTCTCTCAGCCCTCCCTGAGTGGTGTGCATTTGCTGCTACCTGGGCAGGATCACCAGCGATGGCCAACCAAGGCCTGAGTCTGCCTCCTTTGTAACTGTGCTTTTCTTGATTCCCAATGACTTGGCAACTGTCACTGTATAAGGGGGATTTTCTGGGAGGTAGTGGTTCTCCACAGTAGAGGCTTCCTGGCTTCAGTTCTTTCTTTGTCTTACAGCCGTCCTCCCCTTCCAGGATGCTCCTGTGGCTCCTGGTGGCTACTAGCGAAGGTGAACCCCCTCAGCAACCACAGTGAGCACGGAAGCTGCGGGCCAGCTACCCTGCCAGCGTGTCTCTGACTGTTCACCAGTGTGCCAGGCTGTCTACACAGCTCACTGTTCTATGATCAGGATCCCCTGTGACCCCTCACGACGTCATAGTCAAGAGAGTGTCTCTAACTCCCCTCCTTCCCACCCTCTCTCCCTTCCTAGGCAGAGGGCCCTTGTGTGCCCAGTGTCCTGTGCACTTAGTAGTCTGAAAGGGAAGGGGTGATAGGGGCTTTCCTTGTCCCATAGACTGCTAGTCCAGGCAGATGCTTTTCTGATGCCTTTCTGATGCATGGGATTGGGTACAGGTCTTCTCTACCTGGAAGCTGCCATCCCAGCTAGACCTTTGTCATCCGAAACCCTGAGCTGAGGCTTGGCACTTGTCTTCTCTGGCTTCCTCGCCACACCCAGCACAGTCCTGCTGGGGCACTTTGGCTCACCTCAGGTGTGTTTTGGTATCCCATTAAGGATTTCACATCATCTCCTGACCAGCCTGTCAGCTCTCCCTCCATCCCTGCTGTCTTCCACGTCAGCCACAGGGGACCCTCCCTCCACACACATCCACTCACCCCATGCCTGCTGCCCATGGCTCCTCGGAAGGTCAGTGCTGTCTGCAAGCATGTCGGCCCACCTTCTCCACTGTGGGTCTTGGGGACTCGAGTGAATGTGCCTCTCAACCTCTTGACTTCAGGCCACATCTGTACCACTTGGAACAGACCTCTAAGCTCATGGCTGTCTGTGACTGACCCCAGGTGGATTTCCTCCACCTCAGTCTGAGCCTCAGCCTTCATAGCTGCCATGGGCGGTGCTGTTCCTGAGGCTGTTGGTGGTTTTAGGTAGCTCTGTGAGCAGTAAGCCTCTCTGGCATGGTAAGGTAAGCATTCCCTGGTCAGCTCAGCTTGCTCATGAGGCTTCCTAGCCCATTGTCTCTGCCTTGTCAGCTGAACAAGAGGCTCTTTACCATAGGAGGAGCTGTCTGCAAACCCTTTGTCAGCTTGTCTTTTCTCTTATGCTGGAGATCAACCTGTAGTCCTCCCGCCTGTTAACTGTTCGCTCTGCCACTGAGCCATACTGGCAAGCCCCAGCTTGTCTTTTAAGGATTAATGTCAAGTAGCTGAGTGTAGACAGAGCCCAAGAGCTGTTTCAGGACCATGAAAAGAAAGACACATGTCAAATTTGTAAATTTCAGAGGTGGAGCCTTGCCTAACTTTGAGGCCCTGGGTTCCAGTACACCTGAGAAATACACGTCTGCACGTGCATGCGTGTGTATACACACACACACACACACACACACACACACACACACACACACACACGTGATGTTACTCTCAGAACGCCGTTAGAATCTAAATGCTGGGCCACTTCTCTTGCTGTCTTGCTCCCAGGAAAGAGAGAGCTTTGTGTTCCTAACAAGAGGCCCTCTTAGACCTACCACTTGCACATTGGCTGAGGACTGGCCAAGCTCCCACAGGTTTTGTCCGTTCCCAGGGTGTAGGCCCATTAGCCGAGACTGGCAGGGTGCTTCGAGAAGGCTTTGTGCAGTGGGGATGAAGGATGAGTGAGGCTGGGGTGGCACTGCCGCTGTGCTCAGTTCTCGGCAAGGCAGGCCCTGTGTGAGCACGTCCCAGTGAGGCCCTGTGGGAGGAACAGAAACTCCGGACTGACCTGGCCGAGGCCGCTTGTCCCTAGTCACTGTGGCAGGCAGCTGCTGTGCTCTCATGTGCTGTGTCCCACCCCACTGAGGTCTGATGGAGTTGTGTCCTTGGCATCTGCATGCCGTCCAGTCAGCAAGAGCTCTGTCACCCAGCAGCTCCCTAGAAGGTTGTCACATATATACAGAGCACTTGTCAGGAACACAGAAGTGCTTCTGAAGACCTGAGACCTTGCTTGGTTTGACTGTAGACAGGGTTATTATGTCTATTGACTGTTTTGTGAAGGAGTCAATATGGAGGAGCACTGCTATAAAATGAAGAGAGAGTACCAGGAGGGGTGAGGCCAAGAGTGGAGGGAGGTGAGACCAGGATGAGTGAGGCCAGGAGGGGTGAGGGGTGATACCAGGAGGGGTGAGGCCAGGAGTGGAGGGGAGTGAGATCAGGAGGGGTGATACCAGGAGGGGTGAGGCCAGGGAGGAGGAGGGGTGAGACCAGGAGTGAGACCAGGAGTGGAGGGGGGTGAGGCCAGGAAGACCAGAATTAGACAGACCTGAACTCATGGCCCTATCATGCCACCAACTAGCTGAGTGACACTGGACAATCAGCTCAGCCTCTTGGTGCCTCAGTCTCTGCTTCATCTGTGAAGTTGTTAGTCATGCAGACCTGTTCTATAGAGGGGCCGCAGCGGTAGAGTGCTCACTGCTCTTCCAGAGCACCCACGTTTGGTTCTCAGTACCCACTTTGGCTCTAAACCACCTGTAACTCAGCTCCAAGGGATCTGATGCCCTCTTCCAGCCTCCATGAGCATCCACAGATGGCTTACACATAAATAAAAAATTTATTATTTAAAACTGCATTACAGGAATATCAATACTAAAGAGATAACACATAAAGTATAGTTTTTGGTCTGAACTAAGCACCCTGTCGGTATTAGCTGCTATTTAATGATTTTATATGTAATGTGTGTGTGTGTGTGTGTGTGTGTGTGTGTGTGTGTGTGTGTGTGTATTACAGGCAGGTTTATTGGGAAGCTGCTCTCTGGTGAGAGGCCCTGAGGACTGACACGAGATTTGCCATGGGAAGGTGGGGAGGAGAAAGAGAAAGAAAGGTCAGGCACAGAGAGAAGAGAAGGAGAAGTGAGAGACAGTATTTAATGATTCTTCAGTGTGTAAACCCCAAGCTCCAGGGGCCAGCCTCAGGCAGACGCCAATCTCAGACAAGTTCATCTTACTGGAAGCAGGGGACTTTTTGTGTAGTCCGAGGACAGGGCCCTCTCTTCCAAGCATCAGTGCTGTAGATGCTGGATCGGCCATTTTCCCTTAGGCTCTGTATTTTATTGCCATTTGTGATAGAGCCCTATATAGTTGGCAGTGGTTTTTGCTCACAGTTGGACTACAGGTATTGTTTCAAACTTGGAGTTTAGATTAATCTTTTGATCTTTCATATACTTAATCATCAAACATGCTGAATGGCTGCTGTATGCTAAGAGCTGTTGCCTGTCCCTGTGTAAACAAAGGACATAGTCCTGTGTGTCTGTTTATCTGCTTCCTAGACCCTGTGACTGCTACTTGTGGCCAGTTGCAAAGGAGAAGGACACAGAGGGCAGGGTAAGGTAGCTAGAGTCAGGGCCTTGCATGGGACTTTATTCTGGGAAGGAGGGAGAGAGCCATGTTTCACAGCCATGCCTGCTCTATAGGGCAGCTGGAGGGTCTTAGGATAACCCTGAGATGATGAGCAGCTGGACCATAGCTTAGAAGCAAGTGTCATGTTCTAGGTCTGCCGCATTGGTAGGAGGAGGACGGTGAGAACAGGCTGGAGGATGGCAGGATCAGGCTGGACCAGCATAAGAGCCTTGCTGGACACTGCGGCTCCTCAGCAGTACCTCCCTCTGGTCTTCTGGAGCTTGGGAATGGCTATGCTTCTGTCTCAAACATCACAGGTGCCAGGTCCCAGGGCCACACCCTTCCCACAACCTTCAGCAAGAGCTAAAGCTAGGTCCTGAGTCTGCACGTGGCTCTGGCCTCTGTGCTCCGCAGCTCTTGTTCAGACACCATCCACAGGCCGCTCCTGAGAGCTTCCCAGTGTTGGTTCTTAGTTCTGGAAAGCTGCTTCTCCTGGCCAGCTCCCTGGCTTCCTGTAGGGTTTGCTTCATTAGGTATCTCCCTGTTCTGGCACACCTAGGTTTTTCCTTTGCAGCCCTCGTCACGCATGTAGCCGATGTTCTGCCAACCCCTTCCCTCACACATCTTCGAGGACTGGGTCGGTGTCTCATTACTTTGCTTCCTGACTGAGTAACAAGAAGGAACTGTTTGTTAAGGGCTTTATTTGTTCTAAAGCAAGTTGGAAAGCTTTGCTTTGCTCAGTGTTACCCTCTAAATGTTGCCCAGACACAGTCTCCATGTACAGTGCAGATCGGGAATCTCAGTAGGCTGAGCCATGAGGCTCGAGTTCCAGGATACTCTGGGCTACGTAGTGAGGCCCTGTCTAGAAAGAAAAGCAATCACGTCTCGGCATAAACATTCCTTGTCAGTGCTGCTCTGAGGTGGCCCATGTCAGTGACATGACAAAGCTGACCTGCTCTGCTCTTCTCCCACAGAATGAAATGTGCCTGGCCACTCAGCAGCTTTCGAGGCAGCTGCTGGCATATGAAAAACAGGTAACCAGACGGTGGCTGTGCAGTACAGTGCAGTGCCCAGGAACCCAGGAGGCCCCCACAGGTCTCCAGAGGCACCCTGCAGAAGGTCCTGCCTCCTCCCTGCATCTTCCTTCTCTCTCTTCCTTTCTTCTATGCCAGGGGTTTTTCCTTTTATCTTTTACCACTGACCAGTTGTAACTGGGATCATCCTGAAGCCTCCGTGAGGATCCTTCCCATACTCATGAGGGTCCTGGTCTCCAGGACGGCCAAGCCACTCAGTGCCAGTCAGCAGGACAGACCCCTAGAGATACCGTCCTGTCGTGTGGCCAGGGTGGGGTGTTGGTACACCTCTCAGACAGACTGCCTCTGCTGTGCCCCTGGGAGAAGAGAGGAAGTGGATACCAGCATGGGGTTTGGGGGTGAGTATCCAGAGTGAGTTTCTGCATTCGTTTAACACCTGGATTTTTAACTCTCTTTGTTCTAGAATTTTGCACTGGGCAAAGGCGACGAGGAAGTAATTTCTACACTACATTATTTTTCCAAAGTGGTGGATGAGGTAAGACCTGGAAATTTTTCTTTATGAACTTTCTTTTATCCGTTTTGACCCCTGTGCATTTTAGAATACCTCAGATTTCTGAGGCTCATTCTATAACAGAATGGTATAGCACTGCAATTGTGATTTGGAGGGAAAATAGACCACAAGGACTTCCGTGCATTCAGTTTCCTGGCTTCTCGGCCTTGGTGTGTCTCCCTCTATAGCTAGATAGCTCCAAACAATAGGAGTCATTGTCTTGAAGCCTTGGAAGTCAGAAGACCATCCCAAGTAATCTACAAGGCCATGCTCCTGCGGCATGATGGAGTCCTTCCTTCCCTCTTGGCTCCTGGTGGCTTCTGCTTGGCTTGGCTTGGGGCAGCATCCCCACATCTGACTGTGACGTAGCATGGCCTTTCTGCCACCTGTGTTCTTATCTTCTGTCTGCATCTTTTGTTATAAAGACACTGTTACTGAGCTCAGGGCCCACCTGGAAATTCAGGGTCCTTCCCTTTTCCTGGTTACATTTGCAGAGACCCTGTTTCCACAAGCTCTCATGTTCTGGGTTCTGGATGGTTGTATTCTTTGAGGGGGACCCAGTTCAACCCATTACAAAAGATTTCATACACTTTTTATTGTATTTGTGGGAAACCACGGTTATAGGAAATTGCATAAACTTAGTTGTGAAAATCGTAAGTGGGCTGGGAATGTGGCCCAGTGGCCCAATATCTGCTTAGCATGTGCAAGGGTTTAATTCAGCACTGTTTAAAATAAAACCCTCAGAACTCCAGTACTGCTGGTGCCAAGAGACCCTTCTGCAACACTGAGAAGTATAATAAACCCCAGCTTTTAAAGACTTAGCAGTGTGGCTGTCATAAGAAACATAGTGGAGAAAACAGGAAAGAGTGTGCAGTGGCCAGGCACTGAGTCTGGGCAAGTCTGGGTTCTGACATTCCTATAGAAGTGTGGAGTTGCAGGCCCTCAGCTCCGTTCACTGAGCAGCGCTGTCACCTGTGCTGTGTGGAGCTGTATGGGAGGCACTGGAGAGGAAGAGTAAACTGGCCATCTGTTCTGAGCTCGTTATTGTCCCACTGAACCCTGGGGAAGACACTGAAACTGTTTCTCGGGCTGTGTCTGCAACACCTGCAGAGCCCTGAGCGTCCCACAAGCTGAAGGCCCAATCCTACAAAACTGCCCTGACTTTTAGGCACCAGTTGTAAGTCCCAGGCTTCTGGTGCTTCTGACTGGCTAAAATTGGAGGTTAATAATTTGTAGGAATGGGCCGTAACTCGGGACTCATTGTGGTTACCAGTTATATTAAGATATCACAAAGTACACAATGACCAGCTGAACACGGTGACACGTTGGCAAGGTGTAGGGAAGGGCACAGAGCTTCTACCTCTCTGGGGACACAAGTGCCAGGGTTCAGCAGTCTGGAAGCTCCTCCTCTCTTAGCTAAACCAGTTTAGAAACTTCATCACAGACATGCCTAGAGGTTTATTTCTACAATGATTACAACCCTATCAAATTGATAGTCGTGATTAACTATCATGCTTGTCACTCCTGTCCTGCTGTGGGGACTCTTTAAAGTATGTCATCAGACCAGTGAGATAGCCCGTGAGAAAGGGCCTGCCACTATGCCTGACATGGAGCTCAGTCCCGAAGCCACACGATAGCAGGAGACAACTGACTCCATAGGTATGCCGATGCACGCATGTGCACACACACACACACATACTAATATAAAAAATATATTGAAAGGGTATAGAATCTATTTAAAAATGCAATTACAGAGCAGCAAAGTAATGTTTGAGAGGTGTGAAGAATTTTTTATTTACTCAATTTTACGATTATTAATCATGAGTCAATAACTCGGGAGGCAGTGAGATGTCTCCTCCCAAATCACAAATCACACGTCCATAAGTAGAAGAGAGTCACTGAGGGAACGAGGCTGGTTGTCAGAAGATTGGTTAGGACACCCAGCTTACAGCTGCTACTCACTGCCTTCTGGGAGGCAGTGTGGGTCTCTTAATAGGCGAGTCATGGGTAGTGTCAAGGGGTCTGTAGGGTCAGAGTTCACACACGCCTCCTGACGTCTGACTAAGCTGCTCCAAATAGGTGGAGGTATGAGAAGAGAATCGCTTCTGAGGTAGCTCCTCTATCTGTACCAGAACCAGGCGAGTTTTAAAGATGAGCCAGCTGGCCCTGGGAGGGGAGTGACTGAGCAGGCAGGACAGATGCATGTGGCACATTTAATAGAGTGTCTAGGAATGAGATCTTTCTTGTGACTCTGAGTTCCTTCCTTATCCTCACAGAGGGCACGTCACCATTTCCTGTCAGCATTTTGAAGCACAGGATGGAGGCAGACTGTCCTCTCTGCATGTCCGCAGCAAAGCTCTCTGTGGTTAGATGTCATCGGCCTGTGCATCTCTCGTGTCGCGCATGGCGAATGACATGAATTCTACCCTAGGAAGAGAGAAGGGTCAGGCAGGAGGAGTCCTGACATGCATGACCACCCTCCTGCTTGCTTAGTGTCTGTGCTGAGCCCAGAGTCACCATAGTAGAAGTGCTTGTTGACATTCAGTTAGCTGTCGATGAAAAACATTAAGTTTCTTACTGTGAACATTCTAGGTAAGCCCCCAGCCCTCCAGCCCCAGTGGCACTTACTAGCATGGCTGTCTCCTTGCGTTCTTCTCAGAAGAAACTTGCCACTCTTCAACTGGGCTGAGATAGAGACGTTAATGGTGTTTCCAGACCTGGCAAAGGGTTGATCTTTAACCTGTGACGCCAGAGGACAAACCCTGTAGGAGAGGTGCATTATGCATGGGGTAGTGGCACGCATGCTGCTGTCACTGTTGAGGACAGCCTTGCTGACTGCAGACTCCAAACATGACCTTGAGTCCCCCACACTAGGGACAGTCCCTTCAATTGGCTATCGCTGGTGTCTCGTGTGTAGATTGTGCGGTTTGGGCAGCACTGACAGGCAGAGCACACCGTGTGCTGGGTTGTGGAGAAAGATCGACTCACTCCCAGCCATGGTTACATCCCCTGTTCAGTCATCTGTGATCTGAATTTAGAAAGTCGTTTGCCTTGAGTCAAACAAGGATCAAATAACCCCTAGTTCACAGGGTGAGTGAAAGCGCATGGAGAGTAGCCTGGGAAGCTGGCACACAGACGGTGCCATCCTTTGTTTCCTCCGTGGATCTACTGGCCATCTGCTGGGCGTAAGGTTGGGCCAACCCTAACCAGTTCCAGCAGGCTGGTTTTTCTGGTGTGGCTATCGCTTGTGAGCAAGGTTGTTGACAGGCCTGGTGAGGTGGCAAGCCACAGAGTCCTGCTAGCAACCTGCAGTCAGTGCCAGCCGATGCAATGTGTGGATTCTAGGAGGGTACAGCCTGGTCTGAGAATACAGAGCTAGGGTTTGCGCAAAGACGCCTTTAGCAAGCTTCACTGATGCTGAGAGCCCTGCTTCTAGGCCTGTCTCATTTCCTGTGTTAGGGCCTGTATTTGAGGACATCCAGCTGAGCCACTTGGGCACACAGGAGTGTCTGTGGTGATCTCCTGGAAGTGCAGCCATATCGGTAATAATGTGTATAATTTTCTCAACTAAGTCCTTTTGCTTTCAGCTCAATGGTCTGCACACAGAGCTGGCCAAGCAACTGGCAGACAGCATGGTTCTCCCTGTGATACAGTTCCGAGAGAAGGATCTCACAGGTAAAGTAGCAGGCCCAGTGCAGGTGCCTTCTGAGAGTTCATTTACTTATTGGGAATGCTTGCCGCGTCCTCTCCTTTTAACACATGGCTGTCGAGAATGCGTTTAAAGCAGTTTCATTCAGCAAGCTGTCCTTGGATCTGTACATTCCTGGTTCACCTAAGGGAGGCCACGGGCAAACACAACAGACACGGAGGCAGATAACTGTAGTGTCATGCGGTGCGGCTGCAGAAGGATGGCCAGGGCCTGGGGAAAGCACTCCAAGGGTCTTGAGTCCCCTGGGTGCGGGTGTCTGAGCTGGAGTCGGAGTGTACTGTAGCCGTTTGCATGGAGATAGGGATGCCAGGGTGGAGTCCGCTGTTCCTGAGAATCGTGGACACCGAGGACTACGAGCTGGACGCTTGGAGAGGGAAGGATGGTGGTGCCAGGCGCTCTGTGTGGAGGCTAAGGGGCTCCTGGGCCCGCCTGTGAGCACACTCCTGTGGAGCTCACGCTCGGGATGAGTGAGGAAATCTGAGTGCTGCCCTCTGGTGTAGCCTTCTGAGTAGATCTCAGTTCTTAAACTGAAGTAGAACCGCACCATAAGTTTTAGAAGTATTTGAAATCAAAAGTAGTCCAAATGAAGAGTAAAAGTTCATTATTCTGGAGAAAAATTTGTAATAGAAAAGTGAGTCAAAATGCTTTAATGTTGGTGACCTTAATTTCATTTATTACTTAGGCAGTAAAGAGTTGTATATTGCTGGGCAGTGGTGGCACACGCCTTTAATCCCAGCACTTGGGAGGCAGAGGCAGGCGAATTTCTGAGTTCGAGGCCAGCCTGGTCTACAGAGTGAGTTCCAGGACAGCCAGGTCTACACAGAGAAACCCTGTCTCGAAAAAAACAAAACAAAACAAAAAAAAAAGAGTTGTGTATTATTGAAACAATAGAGATTAGCCTGGCTGTGCAAAGAAGTGAGAATTTGTGAAACATTCCATATTAGAAAAAAAGAAAAACATACAAACACACAAACAAACAAAGAATTGTATTTGAGAAGACTGACTAAAAACAAACAAACAAAACCTAAAAAAAATACAACCTTAATTTAAAAAATACACACACACACCCCAGCATTGGGGCTGAAGAAATGGCTCAGTGGTTAAGAGCACTTGCTGCTTTTGCAAAGGACTCAGGTTTGGTGGCCTCCAACAGTCTATACTCTAGTTCCAGGAGCTCCAACACTGCCCTCTGGCCTCTGTGGGTACCAGGCATGCACACGGTACACAGACATATATGCAAACAAAACACCCATGTTCATAAAAAATAATAACCTTAATTTAAAATATATATAATCTTACACTCTCTTCTAGGTAGAGAAGCTATAGTAAATGCAAGGGCAAATACTAAATAAAAATGGAATTCCTCTGGCTGTCCTTGTGTCACCTGGGGTTGTGACAGTTAATGAACTGCTGTAAGCTCCGTCCAGTGCTCCTTTGACAGCCCTAACACTTCATAATTAAAAAGTACAGAGTAAGGAACTGGTTTGATAGTGCACACCTGGGATCCCAGCACCTGAGAAACATACTGAGGAAGACCAGGCATTCGTGGTCGCCTTCGGCTACAGACCAAGTAAGAGGCCAACCTAGGTTACATAAGACCTTGCCTCAAAAGCTTTAAAAGGAAAAAAAAGTAATGTATCTGCCAGACTGCAGGTCTATCTCCTGTGTGTCTGGGGAGCGGAGGGGGTGGAGTACACAGCCTAGACTGAGCATGTCCAGCAGCCCTTGTGACGGTGGCCCTCCTTACCAACTGCTGAGGTCTAGAATCTGAGTTTACAGTTGCTTAGAATGGCCATTCTTATGCAAAGGAGAATAAAAATGTTCAATTAGTAGTAAAAACAAACATTTCTTGTCTATGAAAACCTAATCAAATTACCCTGTTCACATGACACAAAGACAGAAACTTGAAGCATTTGACCCCATTTGACAGCATTGGGAATCTGGTCCCAGACTGCTTACACAGTGCTTTACCATACATTTTACTGTCTTCTAATCTTAAATTAATTTTATTTTTATATATGGATGCTTTTTTATATATATGTATGCTTGGGGTCTCTAGAGGTCAGAAAAGGGCATCTGATGCCCTGGAGTTGGAATTACAGATACCTGTGAGCCTCTATCTAAGTGCTAGGAACCAAGCCTGAGCCCTCTAAAGAGCAGCAAGTGCTTTTAGCCACTGAGCTGTCTCTCTAGTCCCTTAAATGTTTAGCTTAAGCTGGCCTTGAACTCATGATCCTCCTGCCTCCACCTCATATTATACCAGTATCTACCACAACCCACTTTCATTCATCTGTGCCCCAGCGGATGTCTACCTGAGGAGAGCATGAGAGAGCAAGCCGTGGGAAGACAACTCTGCTCTGATCGGAGTAAAAGTAAAGAGAATGGAAATGCGGGAGGGAAGGGCAGAGAGCAGCCCTAGGGAAGAGGAGAGCAGTCCAGCACCAGGGAAAGTGAGACCAGCGTAGAGGTTGTCAAGTGTTCTGTTGTCTGGCACACTGGCATGGATTCTGTTAGAAGGTAGGATTCGTCACTCCTTCAGGGTCTGCTCTGTGTTCTTCAGCGTTTCCTCTCTGGCCATCGTCATTCTCTTGGTGACCGTCATTTTGGTTTGAGGATTGTTATGTCATCTCGGTGCATGACGGGTGAGGTGCCATGCTGTGGGGTCATGGTTATTGGTGTTGGCTTGTGACTGTGCAGTATACCAGTTTGTGTGATTTTTCACTAGAACAAGCACCATGCCCAGTGGTGATTAATAAATCAGATTTCTTCAGTGGTGGTATCAGGAAACTGCGCTTCTGTGTGGTCTCATGTAAGGGAAGATGGCCTAAGACACTTGAGGGCCTGAGCTTATAGGACAAGTACCTGACTGTGTCCTGTCTACCCATCTCCAGGAGTCCATTTCCCTTACAGACCCCTGGGTGTGAAGTGTCACTGTGGCCACCAGGCTGGAGTCTGTGGGAGATGAGGACCAAGGGGCTGTGGACAGAGCGTGTGCCCTGATCCTCTCAGGAAGGCAGAGCCCTGGCTTCCGTGGCCCCGGCTGCTCTGCTCCAACATCTTTTCTTTTCCCTTCTTCAGAAGTCAGCACTTTGAAGGATCTCTTTGGACTTGCCAGCAATGGTAGGCATCCTTGCAGTTTGGGTGCATGGGCTTCAGCTGTGCGTGAGTTTGGTGGGGGCAGGGTAGACAATCGATGTTCTTGCCTTTTGACCCTTCCTGATGATCAAATGTCTTTTATTTTTAGAGCATGACCTGTCGATGGCAAAATACAGCAGGCTCCCTAAGAAGAAGGAGAACGAGAGGGTGAGTGTTCTTCAGTTGTGTCACTGACCTCAGCTCCTTCTGTGACTTCTGTGAACTGGTGGCATTGCTGCTGTGTGGTAGAGCTCTTCCCCTTTCCTGAGTCTGGACTTCCATATTTTTCTGCACCTTGTGTGTAGATCTCATCACAATTCTAAGCACTGGTTCAGAGCCACTGTAAACTCTAATTGTGTGCTGATTGGCTTCTGCGTGGTGCTCTGTCAGTGGTCTGACCCCTGTACTGCTCAGTCACCTGCGCTCCTGTTTCGCTGTTGGCTGATATATCAACCCCACTTTCTAGGCGTTTCGCTACCCCAGGCAACTGAACCTGTCTTCATGCATACATTTCTTACTTCCACTCACGATTTCCTTGAGCTGAATTATTTCCTGGGACTATAGACTTGTGCATGAACCAAAATGTGTGTGGCTTTGGTCCTTGTTGCTGAACCATTTTCCCAAAGAGCATCATTGAGCACTGCCACTTGGAGGGTATTGTTTTGCCTCATACAGTCTCGGGAACTGAGGTGCTGTCACCTTGGTGATTTCATTGAGATTCCTTTTTAAGCTAAGGTGGACCCTTATCTCTGTGCCATTATGCTAGTCATGAAAATGTTTATGATGAACCACTAACTATGTCTGAAGATTTGTGCTCTGGCAAAATTCCCAGACCCTGTGAGCAACTTGGAGTTCCCTTTCCCTCTCCCCAGGTGAAGACGGAAGTTGTGAAAGAGGTGGCGGCTGCCCGACGGAAACAGCACCTCTCATCCCTTCAGTACTACTGTGCGCTCAATGCACTGCAGTACCGCAAGCGGGCAGCCATGATGGAACCCTTGATAGGCTTTGCCCATGGACAGGTAGGGGATCCCCTTCCCATGAGAAGAAACCCCAAAGCAGTGATCAGGAGAAATGGAAGCATTGTCATGGCAACAGATGCGCAGTACCCTGGGAAAGTTCCTAAGGCTCAGCTCTTGCCAGAGCTTCCAGCTAGACTCGACCTGTGAGGCCATCTGTTCAGGATGCTATGGCCACATCCCAAGCCTCCCTCAGAGAAGAGCCTGCCGGCCTTCTGAGAAAGCGAGTCCTGGTTCTGCTTTCTGCCCAGGCCGCATGGCTCGTGTTGAGCCGATGTGTACACATTGCCTTCACAGCCGCACTGCAGGCTCACCCCACACCCACCCAGGCTGGATAGCTAGCTGGGAGCAGGGGCGTGCATGTTACTTTCCTACTCTGCACCATCAGGCTCCCCCTGGCTGTCTCATTTGCAGACAGTATGCCCCTGACGTTACTGCACGTGTGCTCCCTCCTGGAGCATAGGAAATTGTACCTGTGCTTCTGAAGTCTCAGGGGATTTAGTCAGCGACTTCCCTCCTAGTTAGTGATCTACTGATACTTATCTTAGAGATGCTCTAGTTTAAGGATGTTGACCCAACTGCCATGGCACAGGGCGTGGCAGCGCCAGCAGGAGCTTTCCCTGCTTTACCCCTCTGTGACTCTCAGCCTTTATGTCATACAAGACAAATGCACCCAGAATCTTAGGTCATTTGATAATCTGTGAACCAAAAATGACGTGAAGAGAAAATGTTTCTAAGACTAGTTGCCAACTTAACACACATGAACATCTCTGGCTTTTAAATTATATATATTTCAAAAGAAATACTTCATCAGCTTTACTAAAGGAGGGGGGTGCATCTTTAAGCAGCCAGCCACAACTGTCTATTTTCCTGATGTAGTTGCTACATGTTGAATGGGGAGTTCACTGAAGTCAGCTTATACCTGCAGAGGCATTAATTTAAATGGGGCAATCTAGCCTCTTTGTCATCTGAATAAAGATGCGTAATCCAAAACTAAGCACTGTCCCGTTGGGGCGTTGAGCCCTCAGCAGAGCCGCCCAGCTCCCACACACTGATCACTGTGCTGACTCTCCGGCCTAGCCATGTTAGAGAACTGTGCTTTTCTCTCTGTGATTACGTCCTGTGTGCCCTCCCTAGCCTGGCAGCCCTTGCTTGGTTGGTGGACAGTTTCACAGGACCCAAGGGATATAGCCAGCAGGTTCCATGCTTTCTCCCAGCCGAGGACTATACCGCCTCTCCTAACCAGGCTTTTTAAATGATTGCAGATTGGTTACAGGAGGGAGGAGGAGAGTTCAGTGTTGTCACACATGCAGCCCTGGCCTGGGAGGGCGGGGCTATACCGTCAGATGCTTATGGCAGAAGACTGGGGAGTGGCATTTCATGTTTTATCTGGAGACTCCTCATATAAGACACATAGCTAGTGATCTCTCAGCTGAGTGTTGTCTGACGCTGTGAGTTGTTGTGTGACTCAGAAGCATGTGCTTTGTGTCAGCCCTCGGGTATCAGTGTCTATGGCACTGCCTGTGGTAGCTGACGGTGTGTGAGCACTGCACCCCAGCTGTTGGCAGGCCCATTGGGTAGAGACTGCCCAGGCTTTGTCACCTACTTGCTACCTGCTGTGGCTTCTCTGATCCTCAGAAGATAGGCTTGAAATCGATTTCAGTTCTGCAGCCTCAGTACTGGGTTTTATGTGTGTGGGTGGGTGGGGGCTTACACATGCCGTGGCATGCATGTGGAAGTAAGAGGACAACTTGAGGAATCAGTTCCTTCTATCATGTGAGTCCTGCAGTGCAAACTCAGGCCATCAGACTTGGGGACAGGTGTACTGAGCCATCTCAACAGCCCTGTGAAATCCTGGAGTGTATAAAATGGCCTTTCTTATGGTAAGTGCTAGGTAGTGGGCTGTAAAGCCCCTCTCTTCATCCTGTGCTTGGGATTGGGTAGCTCCAGAGAGCTCACAGTAACTGGAGAGCAAGCCAGAGGCTTAACGCAATGCCCCAAAGGAGGTCAGCAGGGAAGGCCGAGAGCCCAGATGCTGAGCCATATGAAATGCCGAAGGCTGACTTAGGACATGAAAGCTCACTGCTGAGCATCTGCATTTGATGCTGCAGGGATTGAAATGGATTTACAATGTTAATCTGAAGTAAAGGTCAGCGGGCCAGAGCCTCCCGTGTGTGTATCGCTGAGTGGGGATGATCCTGCTCACGGCTGTCCATACCCTCCCTGACCTAAGGACAGGTGCACACATTCCCCGTGTTCTCAGAATGGAGGGAAGAATATCTGAACACTGCTGATAACACCCGCCGGCCACACTCAGCTTCCAGATGAGCCAAGGCCAAGGTCTTTCTGTCTTGTCTCACAGCTACGAAAGCCTTCACAAGGGAAGGAGGCTGAGCTCTTCAGGCTCAGAAGCTGCAGCCTTACTGTCTCTCTTGCCCATGTCTGCCTTTCATGTGTTGGCACCCAGACCTGGAAGTGAGGATCACCCCAGAGTCCCAGGAAGCGAGTGGTCCTAAGTTCAACACCAGACTCCCGCAGCTGCAGTTTCATTCCAGCTTCCTGGGTCTCCTAGGCGCCACTTTCCCGTAGACAGAGAAAGCACCCATCCCAGAGCCCTTGGGAGCAGACTTACCTTACCTGTTTTAGCAGCTGCTTGATGCCAGATCCCCTCTAGTGAAGTGGCTGGAAGAGGCACTTAAGAGTCTTTAGCCCAGTTTCCCGTTTGCCGTAGCTCAAGTCATCATCTGTCCGTGTAGCCCAAGTCCACAGCTCTGCTGTGGATGGCTCAGTGAGTGTGCTCAGGCAGGTGGTAGCCCTCAGTGAGGGTGCACATCTCATGCTGTACTCCATCAAATGTTTGTCCATGCCCTGCTGGGCCTGACCATCTGTCACGTGGCTCACCTCCACTTAGTGCAAGAGGTGAAAACTGGCTTAGAACTAGAAGAGAAAGCTCCTGGTGGCAATCTCAAAGATGGTCAGTTGCGATTGCTGCAACTGCTGGTATGTACAGAGGTTCATTACCTTTCTTTATTCTGGTGTCCCCTGAAGGAGATACCACAAGGTCGCCAGGCTCCCTTCCCCACTGACAAACTTGGGCCTTCTCAACCAGTATGATGGAGGTAGGCGACAGAGAGATGCTACCTGATTGCCAGCAGGAGGGGCTGGCGACCACAGTTGTCCCACAGGTCTCCTAGTTAGGGAACTGGCCAGTTACCTTCCCAGTTGATGTTCAGAGTACTGCAATTGTATCTTTCAGATTAACTTTTTCAAGAGAGGAGCAGAGATGTTCTCCAAAAGTATGGACGGTTTCTTAACATCTGTTACAGACATGGTTCAGAGGTAATGCTGCTCTTAGGAGAGGCACTGTCTTCCCAGTGAGTCAGCCGCTCTGGGAGGTGCGGGAGGCTCCTTCTGCTTTCAGAGGGTCACCAGAGCCCCATCACCCTGTAGCAGGCCAGGTTCTCCCAACATGAAAACTTGTACTTCCCATGGAGTCCAGGCGCTTTTGGGATCAGAATCGCCTGTGTTGATGTGTGGGTGTCACATGCTGTGAGCCTGTAAGAGGTGGAGATTAGCTTTCCCTCTAGGATTATGGGATCACAACCAGAAGTGCTTTGACTTTTCAGGAAGTTCTAGCTGTCGTACGAGTTTACCCAAGCCTTCGCAGTTACTTCAGTGAGCTGTGGTGCAGCCATGGAGCACACCTTCAAACCCCATCACTTTCCTCAGATGGTCTTACCTGTGCTTCGTGGTTGGGAGCGCTGCCCTGCCTCCTGGCTCCTGCTTCTGCCCCCATCCCCTATGACGAGAGCTCTGAGGTGGCTCATGGACCACATCTACAGACTAGTTTCACCAGAGCATGGATGTGTCACTCTGAATATCTGTCCAGACTGATGTGTGGGCTGTGTTTGGGGATGGAATGCTATAGTTTAAGATACAAATTGGTAGAGGAGGAGACAGGAAGACTAGAATTCAAGGCCAGCCTGGAGCACATGAGACCCTTTCAGAACCTCTCACCCTGCCCCCAAAGAGGGAAATGCACAGAGTGGAATAGTGAATGTGGGCTCTTACTTCATGTGCAGTGGGAAAGCGTTCCTGATGCTGTTCTCTCTCATCTCTTTAAGTATCAAGTTTCTCTGTTTTGTTTTGATTTTTTTTTTAGGCAGGGTTTCATTCTGTAACCCTGGCTGGACTGGAACTCAGAAAGATCTGTCTGCCTCTATTCTGCCTCTGCTTCCTGAATGCTGGGGTTAAAGGTGTGCACCACTGTGCCTGACATTAGTACTGAATTTCATGCCTGGGAGTAAACACCAGCATTGTTCTCCAGGCACGGGGATCTTCTGCTGCCACACTGTATGCAGGTGCAGCCCGCCCCTAGAGCTCAGTGAGGGCCAGACAAGGCCACGCTGAAGAGCTAGGCTTTTTTAGTCCTTAACCCTATGGTGATAGATTTCTGTGTTCATGTTAGAAAAATACTTAAAAAACGAAACAAACAGAAAACCCAGCGAGCTTTGAAGAGTTGCAGTTGAAGCAGTTACTTTCCTACTGTGCTCTTTGGGGTCTTGGGAGCTTCTGATTGGTGTCGAAGTTTGAGTCTCTGTATGGGGCTTGGGAGAGCAGAGCAGCTACTAAACCTGAATGGTATGCCCAGTTTCATACTGCTGCACGTGAGCTTGCTGCACGTGAGCTTGCTGCACAGGAGCGTGTGTCTGAGCATGCACTCCTCTTTCAAGAGGCAACTCTACCCACACAATCTGAAGGACCTTGGTGTGTCTGTCCACTGACTACCTCTGTTAGAATCCTGTATGTGGTTGTCCTACTCCAGTCTCTACCTTACCCAGGTACGGTGGTGCACACCTTTAATCCCAGCACTTGGGAGGCAAAGGCAGGCAAACTCTGGGAGTTTGAGGCCAGTCTGCTCTACACAGTGAGACTTTGTCTTAAAACACACACACTCACATACATATACACACACTCTCACACCACACACACTCTGTCTCTCTGTCTTTGTCTCTCTCTCTCTCTCTCTCTCTCTCTCTCTCTCCTCTCCAACACACACACACACACACACACACACCCCACACACACACAAACCCTCACCTTGGCAGTGAGTAGCAGGTTAGGCCAGAGAGGTTTGATGGATAGTGTCAGTCCACCATCTCAGTCGAGGAGTACCTGGTCCATTCAGGTATCAGAACAGCTGAACACTCACCAGACAACCGAGAGCTGGGTGGAATGTCCAAGCTTGGAGAAGAGGAAATCCTGAGCTCTGACCTTGAAAAACTGGTCATTGTGACTTTGCTGCACATGTCTGTCTCATTCCTGACTGCCATGGCTCTATCTTCTTGTGTGACCTCATGTCAAGTGGGTCTCCTTATCTCTAGTATGCATTCTTCAATGCATATGCCACATGGGAATTTCTGTCCTTTACAGCCTACATCTGGTCATTGATTCCCTTACTCTCTGTGAGCAGTCCTTGACCAGTAAGCCTGTGCCATCTTAGGGCATATTACGACTATCTTAGAACATGCCTTGGCCTTGACTTATTCTTGTACCTTGGTATTTCCTGGTCATTCCTGTCTCTCACAGCTTTCTGAAAGCCTGAGCTAGGCAGTATTGTTCTGTTCCTTTCCTCAGGGGATGGAGGGACTTTGATAGGCCACCTGTACCTGTGGGCCGTGAAGATGGGCTCACTGAGCAGTTCCTAAGATCTGTATCAGCAGAGGTGAATGTGGTACCCACAAACCAGTGTTGTTCTAGAATGGTAGGCTTCTGTCACTTCTGGTAATGCAGCTCTCTGAGCGTTAGTAAAGAGGGCGAAAAGCTGTGGCTGCATGGGAAACTGCTGGCTCCATCTGTAATGCAGGATGTTTCAGTGGGGAGGCAGGCCCTGCCGCCCTGGCCTAGGAGTGGTGAGTCGGCCTCTGGAGAGTGGCTGACTTGCAACCTTCCATCTTAAGCATTCAGGTGGAACTGGAAACTGAGGCAGACAAGATGCGGGTGTCCTAGCAGGAGTTGCTTTCAGTCAGTGAATCTGTTTACACTCCGGACATTGATGTGGCCACAGCGCAGATCAACAGGAACCTCATCCAAAAGACTGGCTACCTCAATCTCAGAAAGTAAGAATGCCATCCACCCTTTGCTGAATTCAGCTTTCCCTGGGAAGTAGCTCCAGAAGCCATTTCACATGTGGCCAGTAAGACCCGTGTGTAGTAGTGGTCAGCAAAGGACGAGCTCCACTTCTGCCTGACTCGGGAAGCTTCTGGGCCTGAGTTCCAAGCTGCACTGAGCCGTGGCTGAGAAACCAAGCCATGAGAACCTGGGGTCAGTGCCCTGAACTCCACGTGTTGCGGGCCACCCTTGTTTAGGCGTCATGGTCATTCCCTGCTGACTGGAGGGTAGGTGCAGTGCCACAGAACTGGGGTCAGTTAAGTCCCTCCAGATTGAATTCTGCCTGTCATGGTCTTGTCTTTAAATGTCCATGTGGAATAAAAGATTGTCAGGTTTATACAACAGTCATACCCAAGAGGCTATGGCTGTTGCCTGTGGAGAGTGATGGTATTGGTGGGTGACCTGACTGGGATGGAGGTGACCTCCATCTGTGGCACCTACCTCGATGTGTTGATGAGGTTCTAGTGTGTGGGGACCCCTCCAGGGTTAACAGTTGCCATTAAAAAAATTATTGGAACAAGATTCATAGTACCTTGCATGTAGTTTCTGTCTAGTAAATATTAAACCAATTGTTTCTACCATTCTGCTTATCTGACATAATGGCTCTTTTCTGCAGCTTTTTCTGCAGGTGGTACCTCTCCCAGGCTTATCAGTGTGAGACTGTAAGCTAATGTCTCCATTAGTTCTGTAGGGAAAAAAATTCCACAAAATTTTGATGCTTTTGTCAAAATTTTGATGTATTTTCCTCTTACACACAGCCCACCAAATGGGAATGCTCTTCACTTAGAGACCCCACGATTGGGGGAGAGGTAGTGTGACCCTGGTGACTGGTAGAAATAGTAAAGTTCAGTTCTGCGTCCCAGAGAAATGACACTGGTTTTCAGTTCCTAATTGTGAAGGACAGATTCTAGTTAAGGCTGGTGGGTTTGGAAGCTAGGTTTGGCCACACTCGGGGCTGAGGGGTAAATACCCGTGGCCTGCATAGCTGCCATTGATGCTGCTGTCCTTCCTCATGGAGCAGAATCTAGTCTTCCCCATGACTCAAGCAAAATGTATTTCTGCCACTATTCACAAAGTGAGTTTCAAAGTTTCCTTTTAATGTAAAGGCATTTCTAAAATGCTGCCAGTTCCCAAAAACAGGCAGATGGTATGGGCTGCTTCCCATGCCTAGTGTTAATGGATCTTCATATACAATTCCCACAGCAAGACGGGACTGGTCACCACCACGTGGGAGCGGCTGTACTTCTTCACCCAAGGCGGGAACCTCATGTGTCAGCCCAGGGGAGCTGTGGCTGGAGGCTTGATTCAGGACCTGGACAACTGCTCTGTGATGGCGGTGGATTGTGAAGACCGACGATATTGCTTCCAGATCTCCACGCCCAGTGGCAAACCGTATGCCTCTATCTTATTTGGGAGGGCAGTGTGGGAAGTCCCCTTATCGAAGGCCGCTAGCTCTAGTTTTCACGTGCCAGTCCTCCACAGGAGAGGCCACATTCCAGGCCTTGTTCTTCCAGAGAATGTTTCCTGTTCTCTCTAAACAGATGCAGGTGACCACTGGTCCAGCTCACCTTATTCAGGAGCCCCAGTGAGGAGCCAGCTCTGAGGTTTGGGAGGAGAGCTATTTGTGTATATCCAGTAAGTGTAGAGGCAATGCTTGTCAGCACTGATGGAAGAGTGACTCCTGTGTCCTAGGGCAAGACTAAGGAGAGCAGGCAGGAGGCTGCCCAAGGAGCCATTTTAGATCCAGGGCAAGAAGTGTGAGCAGCACATTCTGCTACAAGATATGTCGTTTAATCATGAGATTCCCCACAGCTTGGGACCTTAGGGTCCAAAGAGGTCAGACCTCAAAGTGTGGTAGCCTGGAGTTATCACAGTAGATTCTATCCCGGTGGCTCCCCTCCTGTGTGCAGCAGTGGTTTCAGTTTGTGTTTGAGTTCCAAATCCAAGGAAATTCTGCCGGGTGGTGGTGAAACAGTGGGAACCTGTGGGCTATCCCTTCCCCAAGTTGGTAGAGCAGTTAGTTGGACACTGTCCTTCCTCTAACAGTGGCCAGTGGCTCACAACTAAGATGCCTGGAGTCTAGTGGTCCCATGTGGTTCCAGAGCATCCCTGGGCCTGGGTCTCCTCAGATACAAAACAGAAATGCTGTCTATGTTCCTTCTGCCACAGTTATAACAAAGGAACTGGCAGGGGCAGAGTCCTTGAAAGAGCTATGGCCATCATGAAGGTGGAATGCCTTCAGCATACAGACTTCGAGTTCTTAGATACTAAGTTGTGTCTTTGAGAAGGGCGAATACTGTCCTGTCATCATCTAAGAAGAGGATTGAGACAGTCCGCAGTACAGTCGTAGGCTAGATGGTTTAAGTCCAGCCTTCTCACACAGAGGAGGAAGCTGAGGCTAGATGGTGTGTGCGCTAGTGGGAGAGCCAGCCTACAACCCCATTTTCCTCCCCAAATGCTGCTTTGCTGGTGTCAAGTTGTTATATGATCATCCCTCACGTCCTGAGAACCTGGGACAAATTCCACCTTTGTGATAGCCTCACCTCTTCCAAGGACTCTGCTTCTACCAGGTTCTGTGTTCCTTACATCTTGTTTTTTTTTTTTTCAGGGGAATAATTCTCCAAGCAGAGAGCAGGAAGGAATATGAAGAGGTAAAGCTTTGTCTGCCTCATGTCTGTCCGTGTGTGTGTGTGTGTGTGAGAAGAGAGAGAGAGAGAGAGAGAGAGAGAGAGAGAGAGAGAGAGAGAGAGAGGAGACTGGGATTCAGTATTCTTTCTAATTTCTTCCACAGTGGATATGTGCAATAAACAACATCTCCAGGCAGATCTACCTGACGGACAACCCAGAGGTAATTAACTGCCTGCACTCCACCTGCAGGTAGGCGTCCCTTCCTGACCTGAGCATGTCTCCTGTGCTTTACATTTAGGCGGTAGCCATCAAGTTGAATCAGACAGCTCTTCAGGCGGTGACTCCAATCACAAGCTTTGGGAAAAAACAAGAAAGCTCCTGCTCCAGGTAACTAAGGATGAGGAGAAATTAGCCTTTGTGGAGACACTGTATTAGAAACTTGAAATGAATTGTTCTAATTCTCACATCCCTCCACGGATTCCATTGCACCCCGTGCAACAGAAGCAGCAGTTATGGCTGGAAAAGTTAGTAATGTGCCTACACTCACAGCACAGGGGGAGGTGGGGTCAGTATTCAGAGCTGATTGCCTAGGTCCATAGCCACACATCACCTTGTGTTAGCATCATGGTACTGTAGCCATGTCACCTTCTGTGTGTCCCTGGTCCTGGCTAAGCCTTCTCTGCACATGCACAGGTTCATATGTGCATCTAAGTTTCCACTTACATTACTACATTTCTGTAATTCTTTAAAGTCTTTCAGTCATGTATTAGCATTGAATATTTGGGGTTTCTGTTTGCTGTTTTGTTGGAGCAGGGTTATGGGAAGAGTCTCATTAGATCACCTGGGCTGCCTCAGATTCACTGTAGCCCTCCTTGCCTCAGCCTCCCAAGTGCTCGACTTAGAGGTAGCCTCTCCCACACCTGGTTTTCCCGTTTTCATTAACTGAACCTTTCCACGCACACAGCTTTTCCTCTGACTACTGCTTAAGGATGTATTCTAGAGCTCCTACATTTTATCTCAGTGGGAGTTCTCAAGTGGTTAATTAGGTAGTAGAGGTTTGTCTTATTTGTTATATTAATGGCATCAAGGGGCATAATAAAATCAAGACTCTATTTGTGTCTTTTAGTGACATGGTACAAATAACTCCATCAGATGTTCTAGAAATACTTAATGGCCTAGAAGGAAATCCTTAGAAAGCTCTTTAACTGTATAGCTTCTTGG